>PVJO010008667.1:0-73767 GCA_004026905.1 Hystrix cristata | reverse complement strand
ACAGGCTAGAAGATGCAGAAATAACTCCAAACACACTCAAATATCTCATCTTCGACAAAGGAGCCAAACACCCTCACTGGAAGAAAGATAGCCTCTTTAATAAATGGTGCTGGAAAAATTGGCTTGCCACATGCCGAAAACTAAAACTAGATACATGTCTCTCACCATGTACTAAACTAAGATCGAAGTGGATCAAAGAACTAAACATAAAAACAGAAACAATAAATCTCCTGGAGAATAAAATAGGAAGAACTCACGAAGACATAGGGGTTGGAAAAAAATTTATGAATAAAACTCAGACTGCACGGGAAACAATTCAAAGAATTGATGCTTGGGACCACATCCTATTAAAAGGCTTTTGCACAGCAAAAGAAATTACTAATAGAGTAGGGCGAAAAATCACAAACTGGGAGAAAATTTTTGCCAGCTGTCCCTTAGAATTTGTTGAATGTCTTGGATGTGTATATTATGTTTCTCATTAAATATGGGAAGATTTGCCATTTTAAATTTTGCCAGCAAATTCAAAGACATTTCTTTCTGCCCTAGTTCCTCTTTTCATTTCTGGGGCTTCTACTCCACGTACGTTGGTAAACTTAGTTGTGCCCCACAGGCCTCTGAGGCTGTTTCTTTTTCTTCATAGTTTTTTAGCTCTTCTTTTAGATAATCTCAATTGATTTGTCTTCAAAGGCACTGACTCTTTGGTTACTTTAAATAGGCCATTGAGTACTTTTCTTCCTTTTTCCCCCTTCATGAGGGTCAGACCCAGGCCGTTACTCATGCTAGGCAAATGATCTATCACTAAACCATACCTCCAATTCCCATTACTGTACTTTATAACTATAGAATTTCTATTTGCTTTTGTAAAAAATAATTTCTATGCCATTTCTGATTTTTCTCTAGTCAATGAGAAATCATTCTCATTCTTCTCTTAGTTCTTGAGAAATTATTTCATGTATTTCTTTTAGCCTATTTAAAATAGCCAATTTAAATTTTCTTCTAAGTCTAACACCTTGACTTTTTCAAGGGCAGTTTCTATTGACTACTTTTTCTCTCTGTTTGTGCCATACTTTTTCATTTTTCTTTTTATGTATCCTACATCATTTTTATTGAAAACTGACTATTTGAAATACTATAATATAGCAACTCTGGAAACTAGATTGCTCCTTACTCAGAGTTGTCAATTCTATTTGTTGTTGTTGTCACATGTATTATTTGTTTATTTAATTACTTTTCTCCATTTATTCTGTCAAGTCTGTGTTTTTTGTCATGTACAGCCCTTGAAGTATCTCCCTAGTTAACTTAGTGGCCAGCTAATGACTGGATAAAGGTTTTCTTATATGCCACGAACCAACAAGTCTCTCAGTTTTTGCTAAGGGTTTTCGTATCTGTGTTGGGTCTGCCTTTAGCTCTCCAACAGGCTGTTTAAGTGATGCCTTAGCTTCCACAGAGCCTCAAGCTCAGTGAGAGGTGAGAGCTGTAGGCCTTTCTTAGGCATGTGTACAAACCTCTACATGCATGTTCCTGTCTAGAGTCTCGAGAATATGATGGGGATTTTCAAAGCCCTGTCTGATGAACTCATTCCCCAATTTTTCCTTTTAAATTTTTTGTTCAGCTTTTTGTTAGCACAAACTGACAACCTGCCTCAGACAGCTAAGATGTTAAAGCCTTGTCAGCGTTTTCAACAAATGCTCCAGGATAGTGGTCGTAAACCTACTGCACACATGTTATTTGTTTTTCTTTCAAAACAAAAGATGTTAATGTATGAGTTGTTTTTTCAAAACTAAATCCTCAGTATTTGGGTTTAATTGCAGTGGTGGCATTTTGCAATAAATAAGTGAGTTTTGGGTTACGGTTTAGGCACTTGTCTCTAAAAGTTTCACCATCACTGCCCTGGGAAAATGCTCCACAAGCTCTGAAGCAGGTTACATAAAGACAAGACCTGTAAATACAGCTTAATAGCAAGATCCTAAGAAAATCAAACGATGACAGTGCTCTGGAGAGATGACTTTTGGAAACCCCAAGACTGTTCTGTTTGCTCCAAAACTGTGACTGCGGGGCTGTGGTTTTCAGTGCTAACTCAGTTGACAGTCGCTAGATGTTAAGGCCTCTGCAGAGATATTGGGAAGAAGATGGGATTTGGCAAATTAAAACACCTCAAGGCTTGTTCTTCTTAAGTTAATTCAGCCATTTCTCTTGAAGAAGTGCTTCTCAGTACAGTACTTTCAGTACTTGGCATGTTGCCAGCTTTTAGTTAATTTTCACGGTTTTTTTTAAAAAAAAGTTATTAGTGTATGTTTGCAATGCACAGTGAATCTATGCATTCTGCAGTGCTAGAGTGTATGCATATTGCATTTCGATCCTTCTTACTTCCCCTGCCCCATCACTTCTTCCTGTCTCTCCCTATCTGTACATCCCCTCTCATCGCTGTAGTCTACCTCCCTGTTTCCTGTCAGCTGTCTTTTATTTTACTCTTTAAAGAATTTATGCTTTGAATTTAGCCTTCTGAGTCTGATTTATTTCACTTGGCATTATGATACATCCATCTTCCTACAAATGACTTGAATTTCCAGTTTTGAAAAGTAGATTTTGATAAAGTTCTCATTGCTTTTATAGAGGAATAGATTTTCAGAATTTCTGGTTTTACCATTTTTGAGACGTTTTTGGTTGACCCTTTTTCCTGTCATTTCCATCTCTCTCCTGGAAATCCTCATTTTTTCCTGCATGTTGTCCATCTTTAATATTAGATATTTTACCCTATTATTCCCAGTTTTCTTATCTAGTGGTTTCAAAACTTGGCTCCTCTATAAATCTTAGGTTCTGTTAATGACTTTTTCTCTTAGAATTTTGTTTGTTTGCTTTTTGGTTTTGTTTTCCTACTTTTTGTGTGTTTCATAATTCTTATTGAACATTTGACATCATTTGTCAGACAGTAGAATCTGGGTTGAGTAGTATTTATGCCTGAAATGGGCACAGCTCTTGCAACAGGTCATGAGTGTGGAGAGATTGAGTCAATCTAGTCAGGAGCTGAGCAGGTGTGGGTTTTGCTATTGCTGTGTTTTTCTTCAGTGCAGTTTAAGTCAAATTCTTCTGGCTTTGCCTTGAGCTTCACTTGTGAGTAGCTAATACCCCTTCCCCCACCTTTAGCTTTCAGCTATCTCTGCCCAGGGAACCACAGAGGGGATCTTTCTCCATGCTTTCGCACATCCCTTAGTGGTAGACTATTATCATTGTGCGCATGCTGTTAGGCTTAAGTGGGTGCTTAAAGGGATCCCTGGTTGGCCTGGTCTAAATTTAATAATCCTAGCATGGTACTGTGGCTGGGCCTTGGGAACTGGGCATTCACTCCTGGAAGCAAATCTCTGCCTTATATCTCTCATATGGATCTTGTGTAGGAGAAAGATTCCTCTTCTCCCAGTGCTAGGTGATATCTAATGATACAGGCATAGACCTTGAATGCAGGGCACTTTTCTCTTCCTCTTACAGGGGTGGAAGAGTTTCTCCTTCCCATCCTTTCTCTAGAACTAACCAATCTTTATTTGCACCCTACAGAGAAAGGTTTGCTACCCCTTTCCCAGCAGTTTATAACTTTTGCTGTGTATGCATGAAGGGTCCACACAAGGAAGCAGGTTCACACTTTCCCACTGCAGTAGCCAACCCTTTCCCATAGACCTGAACCACTGAGGGCGCCTGCTCTGATCTTCCACCCTGCTGCCAGTGTTTCTCGGGAGCACCTGACAGAGGCCCAGGGAAGGAGCCTGTATCAATTTCCTTTGTATCTGGTTTTTCAGGCGTTCTGCATTGTTGTGCTAGTAGTCCATACTCAGCTTTTAGCAATTTGATTAATGTTAACTAGTGTCTTCTTACACGCCTGTGTGTGGCTAGTGCCTGTTCTTCCTATACTCTGCCATGGGTGTAAGAGTGCATGAGTCCTGTCTCTAGTTAGTGGGAAACTTGCCTCCATGAAATTTCAGCAACTTGATTGCACTGCAATATCTACCCTGTGAAGTACTGAAAAAAAGTTATAGTTTTGTAATTTACCCAGAAATCTCAGATAAATATTACCATTATACTGACAGCAACGCTCTTTCCTTCATTCTTTATCCTTGGCAGGAGAAGAACCATCACTCAAAGATGTTGCGAGGCCCATGTAACGAAACGTAAAGTGAAGTCACTTGGTAGATTCCATACTTTCATAGTATTTAAAATTACTACAATTTTACACGAGAGCAGCAGGCAATATCTATAGAATTGAAGCATCATTGGTAATAGCGCGCAAGCTAAGAACGGAAACAATTAAAATGTCACCAGTAGAATAGATGAATGACAACATGACAGATTACACACGATGGTGAATACACTGTTGCTACAAGCAGCTGCAGTGATGAAGCTAGACTCAAAAAGCACATCCAGTATGATTTTGACAAGTTCAAAAACATGCAAAAAACTAGATTATATTTAGGGTATATTATATGCCATAAAGCTATAAAGAAAAACAAAAGAATTATCAGCATAAAATTATTAGTAGGAGTTATTGTATTTAAAGTAATAACTTGGTAGAAAGCCAAGAACGCTTGGGACTTCTGTTTCCTGGTGACAACTGTCCTCGGGTCAGGTGTGATCACTGATGGCAGGTTGATCTGATTAAACATTAACTTCCCAGCTCCAGAGGCGGAGCCTGAGCCAGCTTCTTTTCTCTGTAGATGTGAGGACTTTACCCAGCGACACTGACTCACAGACCGTGTGAGCTTATGCCACCTCTTGTTATCTTGGGACCCGAAAGTCAGAAGTAGAGACCCCAGTGAAAGGAGGCATTAGGAATTCAACTTTCTCTCTAGTCCAGGAAGGGTCCTACACAGGCTGACTGCAGAGCAGGCTGATGCGACCTGACCTGCTGGCCTGAGAGACCTCAGAGATAACTGGGGCCCATCTCGTCTCCCTAAGGGAAGACCAGTCCCCTGTCCAGCAGGTCACAGTGGGCGGAAGAGCTAGTCCTCGGCAAGTATCAGTCACTGTCCTGGGCTCCTTAGATACAGTGGCCCTGCTCACCATCCATCTTTCTGCTATTTCCCTCAGTCAGCTGTGGTCTGAAAATATTAAATAGAAAATTACAGAAATAAAAATTCCTAAGTTTTAGATTGTGCTCTTTTTAAAAACAGTTTGACAAGACCTAGTACTGTCCCATCTGGGATGTGCATCGTCCCTCCGTCCAGTTTATCCGCAATGTGTATGCTACCCAAACCATCGGTCACTCAGCGCCTCTCTTAGTTATCAGATCAATTGTGACAGTAACCTTCATTTTAGTTAATAATGGTTCCAAGACTCAAGAGCAATGAAGCTGGTAATTTATGTGCCAAAGAGAAGCCACAACATACTTTGATAAAAGTTCATCATAAGCATGTGTGTATGGCAAAGACATAGAATATATAGGGTCCAATACTATCTGTGGTTTTAGACATCCATCGGGTGTCTTGGAAAATATCCCCGACACGTTAAGGAGGATTGTGTTATAACCTACATCCTCATAATAGGCATATGAGGTGGGTAGTAGAATTATCCCCATTTATTAATGGAGATTTGCACAAGAAGCACCGAAAGGAAGTGGGAGCTGGCTCCAAAGCCTTGGCTTTTCACCACTGTCCAGGGCTGCTCACTGATTTCTAGAATTTCTCAGTGAACTATAGTCTGTTGCTTATCTATGACTCTGGAGTTTGAAGGTCACCTGTTTGAATGGGCAAAGGGAGGGAACCGATACAACTTCCTGTGCCAGTGTGTAGGCGTTGGCTTTTTCCACAGCATTTAACTCCTGGTGTGGAGCTAGTGGCAGGAGCTGCACAGCCCAGGGATCAGCCCAAAGTGAATGCCACCTGTGGCTCTCAGTGCCTGGTAGATTGTCTCTTCTCCTTGGTACATTCCCTCTACAATAGTCCCAGGGCTGAAACACAAGACAGAATAAGAAGGAAGGACAAATGTGCAGTAAAATGACAAGGTGCCCATGTGTGGTGCCACAACTGTACACCACTTGGAGGGTAAGCTGAGGCAGGAGGATTGCAAGTACAGCCCAATCTGGACAATTTAGGAACTTAACGAGACCCTGTCTCGAAATTTAAAAAAGACCGAGGATATTGCTCAGTGCAAAGGCCCTGTACTGCCAAAACAAAAAAGACAAACTGGATCAACCATCTAGGGAATCCTGCAGAAGGTCAAAGATGAAGAATCGTCTCTCAGCCTCAACCACCTGGGAGAGTCTTTCTGTGTCCCACTGTGGAATATGACAAGCTGTGCAGAACTGCCAGGGATAGCTCTGCCTCCCTATTCCCTGGAGAGACAGGGAGAAGAAGTCAGGCCTTTCATCACAACCCACACAATTCCAATCCAATGTGGGAGGCCAGGCACAATGCTGGAGCAATTCATTCTCCAGTTATTCAAGATAATTAACTTCATGGTATATATCAGATTCATAGGAAATATAGATCTGCCTCACCATGTGGTTCACATTCGTTTCAGAATTGAAACGAATTTCTGCCCCAAATGCCAACAAATCCAATATGTCTAGGAGCTGATGTGATAGAGTTGGTTGGGGACAAATAGAAGGCTAGGACTACCCCTCCCCCATAAAAACACACGGTTTTAAATTTTGGGTGAGATGGGAAAGTTCTTATTTTTTGCTCCAGTAGTCTTAATTTATAGCCCTGACACTGCCAGGCACTGCAGCCTCTTATTCAAACCCAATACAACCCTGCATGACGTTCCATCATTCTCATTTTACAGTGAAAAGTGAAACAAAGAAAAATTGGCTATTTTGCCAGGAATCACAAAACTCATAAAGTTCTGCTGGATAAATACATTTCCAGAGATGTTTTCTACGTATTCATTCAGGTATTCATTCATATGTCGGACAGATATTAACTGAGTCCTTAACACTGAGAACATCAAAAACGTACCACTTACTCTCACGGACAATTTATCTTCCTTCCTGATCACTCTAATCTATCCCATTTCAAACATCGCTAGTGTTTTCAAAAATAGGAAGTCCCAAGCAGAACAGGAAGGATTGAGACATTTCATAAATGAACTTGAATAAATCCTTGGCTTTCTATGAATGAGAATCTTAGTTCTGCTTTTTAAGAACATTTATTTTCATTCTATGATTGGTAAGACTTTGAGCTTTCTTTCTTTCTTTCCTCTCTAACTGCACTGATGATGCTGGGCTCAGAAGAGTTAATGAATAAAAGAAATGTACATGCTAGGGTCTCTCTCTTCATACATAGCTTACCTGGCAAAGGCTCCTGGGGCTGGGGGTTTAGCTCAGTGGTTAAAGTGCTTGCCTAGCAAGCACAAGGGTCTGAGTTCAATCCCTAGCACCAAAAAAAAAAAAAAAAAAAAAAAAAAGACAGGGCCCCTGGCTTTGCAAGGGTCTGTCTAAATCACTATCAGCTTAATTTGCTTAAACATTTATTCATTATTAAAACAACTTTCAGAATGATATTCACATAATTAAATTACATTCAGCCATACTATTGCTCACCAAAAAATTTGCATAGCTTTATAATATTATATGGTAATACCTTTTACATAATTAGCATCAGTGTATATATGATTTTGTAATATTTTAAATACAACATGTTTTTGTAACATGTTATAAGGTTGGTAGGAATATGCAAGTGGTTTGTTTTTTATAGCTGTATAATATTGCCAACTATCAACATTTAAAATATATATATATGTATATGAAATGACCTATAGCATTCGGCTGTAAAGGTCCAAGGTCCTATTGTAGGCTTGAAGAAGCTGAAGGTCAGACCTTGTTCATGCTTCACGTCACTGGCTCACGAGAACTCTGTCTTTCCTGAATAGGGACTGAAGCCAGTGGTGGGACAGGGAGACGGTAGTGGGAAAAAGGCAACGGTGAGATGCTAGGATCATCCATGTTGGGGCTTTGCAGAGCGGTGGGTATGTTATGTATTGGGGTGAGAGGTATGGAGAAGTCCTATGTGGTGCACACTCACACACACACACACACACATGCACACTCACACATAGGTACACACTAGCTGCATGTTTCCAGATGGGAGGATTCCAAGACATGACTCGGAGGCCTCGGGTATAGAATAGGCAGACTTTACTAGAGAAGGCTACTGTCGAAGCACTAGACTCAGAAATGATCAGGAAAGTTAGAGAGGATTAGGGTGGGTGGGGTAGAGAATGGAGGGATGGGAGAAGAGGCCAGAGAAGGGGAGAGACAGCAAAGTATGGGAATGTAAGCACTTCATAGTTCCCCCACTTACATAGGAAATATCCCAAAAGTTCTCCCTCTCCTCTGATGCATAAAGTCACAGAGTAGTCCTCCAACTACCAAGATGATTTTTCAGGCATCTCTCCCTGGTCCTAGCTAACTGGACCAGAGGAGAACACCTGACCTAATGTGAACCAATCAGATTCTTTTCTGAGAATTAATAATCTGGTCAGTCATTAAATTATTACACTGTTTCGTGCAACCTTAAGTGTAATAGCCATGTTATAGACTATGACTGAGAAACAAAGAATACTGGTTGCCCAGCAAGGAAGATGGAAGCAGCTGCTCACAGAAGAGAAGAGAGAAATGCAGGGCGTGATCACTCTCCAAGGCCTGGTCTGTGTGGGCAGAGGCCACAGTCATCAAATTTCTGGGGCTGGGGCTGGGGCTGAGATTCATCTGATACGCAGCGAAGGGTTTAGCTCCACACAGCCCTCCAGGCGCCCAGGCTGATGGGGGCTTTGCCGCCTCCTTCCAAAGTCACCCGCACCAGACAGGGAACTGGGCAAAGAAAGCACTTTTTCCGAAACATCTCACCTCTGTCCCCTTGCACTGCCTGGGGGCGGGGGTGGGGGCTTCAGGAAACACATGGCCTGCAGCAGCAGCACCCAGAAGGGTTCTCCTTGCTGAAAGAGGACGCATAAACCACAGGTGGCCTTTTCTCTGAAAGCATAGGGAAGAAAGTAGCTTAGCAGGCCCCAGTATCATCTGATTGAAAGATTTCTCAATGTCAATAAAACGAGAACTGGAGATTGCCTAGTGGAGGGAAAAAAACAGCAATTTTGGTAGAGTCTTAGGTCAAATTTCTGAGTGGAACAGGTGTAAGAAAAATGGAAGGAGAAGACAAGAAGTATAAAAAGCCTTTAATGTAAAGGAAAATAGAAAAAAGAAAAATAACCAGAGTAGAATGTAGGGTTATGAGGGCACTGCCTCTTTGTCTCTCTATCTCTCTGTCTCTCTGTCTCTCTCTCTGTCTCTCTCTCTCATTTGTAGGATCAAAGAAAGGTGGAATTAATGGTTTGGGGAGATGGGGAGAGGGAGCTTGTATGATGAAGCCTCAAAATAGTAAGATTTGGGTCCTTTATGTATAAAATGATCCAGCTCCATGGTTGTTTTAGTCATTTTGGGCTCCTAAAACAGTACCATAGACTGAGTGACTTACAGACAACAGAGTCTAATTTCTCTTAGTTCAGGAGGCCAGAAGGCCAAGATCAGGGGACCAGTGTGGTGGGGTTCTGGTGAGGGCCTTCTTCTGGGTTGTGGCTTGCAGTTGTAATTAAGAGACTTCTCCAGGGTCCCTTTCATAAGGGCACCAATCGTATTCCTGACAGCCTCACTCATGACCCAGTCCGCCGCAAAGGACGTACCTTCTCACCATCATGTTGAGGAGAAGGATTTCCACAACTGGATTTGGGAAGACATAAATATTCGCTCCATTCGATAATGTTTCTACAATATTTTATTATCCTATTCTAGTTTTTCCTTTTTAAAAGATACCTTTTGATATAGAATTTAGTCAGTTCTAAATGTCATGAAGTTAGTTTTTTGCTGTTTAATCACGAATCAGGTGGCATTTCACAAGGACCTGTAAGATCACCATGCAAAGGAGCTTATTTTTATGTACCTTCCACATCTTCCATGGTAGATTTTGTTAAATTTATTCAGGACTTTATGTCCCTGTAGTACAAAGAACCTAAAATCTAGTCTGATTCTGGCTGCAGCATACTCTTAAAGCAAATAAGAAGCAATCAGAAAGCTGGTTCCAAATGGCTGCAGAGGAGGCTAGACAATCTTCTGGTTGTAACGCCTTTCACAGCTCAAATTGTGCCACAGAAGGACTCAATTTTCCCAGGTTCCAGCCCTCTTTGTGAAAGCCACTATCTTCTGTCACCTTCTCTTGTCTCTCAGTAGGAAAATCTCCACTTGTCCAATATTCTGGCCATTAGCAATTTGAAATTTCACCCACGAGAGTGCTGCCTGTAGAGAATGGGGTGATTCACAGTCCACTTATTGTACTCTTTGTTCTTTAAAAATTATTAGGTCATTTGCCTTGGTCCTTACTGCTGAAAGTGACTTGACTATTAGCAGAATATTAGCTGCTAAGAGGACTCTGTTGTGGACTATTCTCAAAGACCATTAGCTTTTCACTGGGGGGCAATTGGTGTTGACTGTTTATTGTGTAGCTGAATTGCATGTGTCTCACTCTGTGGTTGCAGAACCTTTAAAAGCATTGAGCATAGTTTTTAAAAATCCATGTGAAAATGTATAAGCAAGATGGAGATATAGCTAGTGGATAAGAGAGAAGGCTTCATTTCACTCATGATCAGTCTGATGCATCTGCCTTCTAGCTTAGTGTTTTATTCCCCTTCACTTGAGCTTCAGAGTTAATCATAAACAATGGGCACCAGTTCAATTTCACCCTTCATGCAAATGTCAGTCCTGGAACAAATATTTAAATAGTGCCAATCAGAGCCTTTTAGCAAACCCCAAGCAAACACAGCTTCTGAAAAGACTTTCTTTACTGCGAATGCTGTTCTGTAATCTAGCTTACAGGTCACAAGATTTTAACTCACTCTCTGGCTTTGCCAAGGAGGAAACTGAGGCATAAAACTGCTGGTTTCTGCTCATGAAGACTGAGTAGTAGTAGAACTGGGAACAAATATGGGACTCTGGCTGCTGGTGCAGCGACCCCCATCTGTCTCCTCCCGTGGTACCCATTCCAGGGATGCAGGGGTGCTGCAGGAATGGCTGAACCCCAAGACTGTCTCCTGCCTCCCAGCCCAGCTTGGTGCTCTTGCAAGGGAAGGGGAATGAAAGGAAACAAAGTATCGCCTCTCACTGCCAGCGAGGGGGAGGTGGGAGTCTCTGTTCCCTGCTCAGGAGGGACAAGGTCTTTTGCTGCCAAGGAGCAGAGCGCAGTGGGAGTCCATTGTCACTTATGCTGTGAGGGACGAGGGGGAGGAAGACAAAGGGGTGAGTGAAGGAGGAGGAGGAGGAGGAGAAAGAAGGATGCCTTCTTACAAGAATAGGCTGGGAGCAGAGATAATTCACTGATTGAGCCTGAATACACATCTGATCTATCACCTCCAAAGCAAAGCCACCACCTAGCCAGCCCGCCTCCTACTCTTACTTGGTTCCTGCAAGCATCTCACACCCAGATTCCCATTCTCCAATGCAGATCTTATAAAGAGGACTCAAGAAACATTCTAAAATGGATGTTTGATCACTTCCAGCAGCCACCCGCCCAAAACTTCAGAACAAAGCAAGTCTGCAATCCCAGCTACACAGGAGGCTGAGGCAGGAAAATCACAAATTCAAGGCCAGCCTAGACAATTCAATGAGGCCATGTATCAAAAATTTTAAAAATTTTAAAAATAATTTAAAGGGCTCAGAATATAGAGCACTTGTGCAAAGTGCCCTGGATTCAATCACCAGCGGGGAGGGGGGGAGATACTCACCATACAACCGGAAGTACTCAAGGCTCTTCAATGGTCTGCACCCTGCTCACTGCTCCAGCCTCCTCTCTTCACTCCTCAGCAGACCCTACAGGCCCCAGACCTCCGCCAATGCTCTTCTCTCACCGTGATCGCTCTCTTCTCTCTATCACCTCTGCGTGGGACGACCTGTTTAGTGTCTGTCCCCCAGTACACGGTAAGTCCCACGAGGTCAGGGCTACATGTTTCTCAGTCACTGTTGTATAATGTTTTGGGCTTAAAAGATCCTTGATAGATGTACGAAAATTAAGTGAAAAAATAAGTGGAATTCTATGTGTTCTTGAAGCTCCAAAGGGAAGTGCTCTCCAGGGGAACTTTCTCACGATTCCCGGGGCCTGGGAGGCTCTGCCCCTCAGCCTCCTTCTACCAGGATGCTTCTCATGCTGAGGTGTCCTTGCTGCTTGTCCCTGTGTCCCCCTCGGAAGTGAGGCTCAGACTACACTGCGGTCCTCACCAGCTCACCTCCACTGCCCAGCACTGGGGCCCAGTTGTAGTTCATACTCAATATTTCTCAAATAATACTGCACACTTAACTGTTGTGATTCCCACAATTACACTACTACCTTCGCTTCCGAATAGAGTGGAAGACAATTGCATCACCATCATTCTCCTCCATTACTGTGTCAGGTCCTTGCTGGGCACCGTGATGAACACGCCACACATCGCCAGGTGTGTCCAGGCCTCGTGGACTTGGGAATACACCTGAGGACACTTGCCGCGGTGATGATTTGTTCCTGCACGCATTCACATTGAAAACTTCATAGGTGAAACTGAACATGATTTGTTGAAATTCAAAATCTGGGTTGACAATAGTATTGTAGTAAGGGGGAAGAAATCATTAAAAAGCGGTGAAGACAAGATAGAAAGTGGGGATAAATGTGAGAGGAAGCCTGCAAAGCTAATGGCAATGGAGGAAAAACAAAGTGCTTTAGATGAAGGTAAATCATTGCATATATATAACAAAATGCTTTTGGTGTGCACTTTTTTAGAGGAAGGCAAGCAATTTAGGGCTGGGTGAGGTGGCACATGCCTGTAATTCCAGTCCTCAGGGACGCTAAGGCAGAAGGATCTCAAGTATTGGCCAGACTTGAGCAATTTAGCAACTTAGTGAGACCTTGTATCAAAATACAAAATAAAAACTGGGTTGGGGATGTGTGAAGGCCTGAGTTAGCTCAATGTGTAGTCTTGAGTTCAATCCCAAGTACTGGAGCTTGGGGGGATCTAGTCTATTTCTTTTCGGTGTAGGCACGATGGCACTCAACAACACTGTGGATTACTTGGACTTCTGCTGTCTGGTCTCACAATCCGCTACCATTTTTTTTTAATTTTATTTTAATGGTACATTTTCGATATACATATTGATAGCATTCATCATTGGGGATTTGTACCTGTACATGTCCACCACCATTTTTATACTGTTTCAATGGGAAAATTGTGTTATGCGCGCCAAGTTAAAACACACACACACACACACACACACACACACACACACACATACACACACATGAATTTTGGATTAAGCAACTTTATAAAATGGGCCTACTGGTTTCCAGTTTCAAAAGAGAGGCTTCAGTTCCTGCCAGTACACTCCACTTAGTGTAACACGTGGTATGTAACAACAACAAAAAAATAAACTACACATTACAGTGGAATTAGAAGTCACTCTTTGCCTTGTAAATGTATTAAGGTGTGGAAAACCAATTTAGCCCTTGTTAAGCCACCACTTTTGTGTATTCCACAGTTTCTACAACAGACAGGTTTCGTTGTTGCCTTTAGAAAAAACAACGTAACAAACACTTTTAAAAAATACTCTGAAGTTTCCTTTCATGTATTTTTATGTGTGACTGTGATGCTGAGAATTAAAAGCAAGGCCTAGCATATGCTAGGCAAATGCTCTACCACTGTGCTACATCTCCACAGTTTCTTGTAATTAAAAAAAAGTCACTGAAGTTGACGAAATTCCATTTGGCATTAAAAGGTTTTCTGACTCATTCCTCTTGAGCCATGCTACAGTAAATTTCACTCTTTTTGGGCTAAGGTCATCTTTGGGTAAAAGACCGAAGAGGAACATAAGGAAGGCAGGTGTCCTTTATTTGCACTTAACCTCATAAACTTTAACTAATTCTTTGTTACCTGTTACCAACCACACCTGCAGGATGTACCGGGGCTAAATAAAGAGGCTCTCGGGGGCAATAGAGGCAACTACACATTTCCAAATGCTGCCTCTTTGGTGAGTTCACCCAGATACATGTTTTTCTTTTCTTTCTCAATAGTTAATTCATTCACATAGCTCACTAATTTAAAATGTAAAGTGCTTCATAGTGAAAGCTCTTTGGGAGTCCTTCATTTGTGTAGTTTTCATCTCCCCAGCCCTCATGGGCAACTAATTTTATTAGTTTCAGGTATACCCTCCTAGCGTTTCTTTAAACAAATACAAGCATGTATTACCTCATATAAATTTTAAGCTATGCATCATATCTGGTTGATCTTTCTTCCAGAAACTTTTTCCTTCTTGGTGTAAGAAAAAGTAGTGAAACTTAATATACCTGTATAAGCAATAGCAATAGAGATAGCCCAGGCTACTAACTAGTGCTAAGAATGAACAGGCACACAAATCATTTAATATATAACTCCAAAATTTATTTTGTTATGCTGTAGCTGAGAAATAAAGTATGCCTCCATAAGTGGGAAAGTAAAATGTGGACATGGAGGTGGTGGACTCCACACTGTAGAACTCCTGAGCAGAAAGCAGGTATTAGTGCTTACCTCAACAGAGATCATGGCTCCCTCTAAACTTTCTTGAATGACAAATGAACTGCCTTAAGTCATGGCTTAAAACGAAGAAACTCGATTGATAAAGCAGGGCCACTGCCATCCAATATAATTTCTCTAATAGACCTGTCAACCCAGCCTCATTTTATTGTGTGCAAATGTTACTGCCATTAGGCAAGGTTTATTGAACTTTCTATGGAAAGTATAACTAACTGAGTTGGGATAGAACTCAGACCTCCAGGAAATCTAAAAAGGCAGTTGGCAGCCTGTCATAGAAAAGCCACATGGATGGGGATCTGCAAAAGTTACTTGAATTTGGCAATCACCCCTCTTTCTTTCAATATACCCGGAAGCAAGTATACTCGACAGCTGAATGGACATGTACAATGTTGTTTTGCATAAATAGTATTAATGCAAAACAGTATTAATATATAGGTTCCATTTTAAAAGCCTAGTACAATGTCTTTAAACAATGTACTGCATGGGAAATATTTGCCTTTTTCATTTTATTATCTATCCATATTCATTATATAATACATATTAAGTATTATATATTATTTTGTATGTATATGCTATAGATATTTATGAACATTTAAAACAAAGTTGCAAGGGACTAGGGTGTGGCTCCGTGCTACAGCTTGTGCTTAGCCTATGTGAGACCTTGAGTTCAAGCTTCAGTACCAAAACAAAAAACAAAAAAGAGTACAAATATCTGGAAAAGATTTTTACTTTCCACAAATTAGGTTTATAGTAGTCACTCCTGGTCCAGTTTATGTAACTTGCCAAATAGGGTAGCTCTGGCCTGTGGGAAAGGCAATGTTCCTAATAATGTATGGAGAGCAAGGAGTAATGATTTCACATATCTAACAAAATGATAAAGGAACCAGGCTAATCCTTGTAGAAAAGTCCATAAACAGGTAGAGGGTGAGTGGTAGATGTTGAAAGATATTGCAGGATCCCTTTGAAGTGTGTACTGGGATTCATTTGTATCCTGTATTGAAAATATTCATAAATAGTTTCAAGCTTTTGAAGCAGAACACTAAATCTGGGTTCAAGATGAAAGAAAATGCTAAACTTCTTGGAAAATGTATCAAGCAAACAAATGAAGAGATGAGAAGGGAAGGCAGAAGCTAACAAAGACATTGAAAAAGAAAACTTTGAATAGGTTTGATTCTCAAATGAGTATAGGAGAGTTTACATATTTAAATAATTTTTCACATCAAAAAAATCCTTCAAGGCCTTACATTTATGATGAATTTATTGCCTCCGTGCAAGTCAGAGTGTACTAAACTCTTACTGCAGGCTGAGGGTTGGGCGGCCCAGGATGCAAAATAGGATTCAGCTAAAATATTTTGTGCTTTGAGATGCAAACGAAATGAGCTGGAACTCTGAGGCACTGGGCTGTGAGGTGGGTGCTGCGGGTGTGGTGCGGCTCTCCCAGCCTCTGCGGGCTGCAGTCTCCAAGTACACATGCAATCGCCTCCTTTGAACCAGATTCACTTGTAAGTTCTCTTCATGGGTACCTGACCATTGCTCTCCAGATGAAAACACCACGTCCTTTCATCCATCCTTTACCCAGATAGTACTGGGATGGGACACTCGGCTGCCGTAAGTGTCACCGAGGGATTATGAAACAAATGTCACAGCTCTGGGACAGCCCAGCGTGGAACAATGGGCAATCCTCTCCCTAGGTCCGAGGCATCTCTTGGCCACTTTCATTCCCAGGTGGACTTTTCTCCCCTGGCTGCAAGCTTTACACCATGGTGCTCTGACCTCCTGCTCCCAGCCCAATGCGGATTTCCGCAACTGGCCTAGCTTCCTTGCACAGAACACTCCAGGTCGCCCCCTTACCAAATACTTGTTCGGGGCTGTTTGAGGATCCCGCTTCACAAGAGAATCCGCAAAGCTCTGAAATCTCAGTCACTCCCCTCCACGCCCACTTCTGCTTACTGAAAGCAAAAAGCCAGCAAAAACTCTACTTCCCACTGAAATGATCTATCCTGGACCTGTCAGAATGTGCAGTTGCTTGGCTAGAGACAGTTGCGGTTTTCATGGTCATAGTTTTCTCTCTGTACAAGTGTGAAGATGGATGCTTGGAACATTTAAGCCACTCACCCAAAGGCTTGCAGTGAGCAAATAGGGAGGCAGAATTCTCAGCCAAAGATCGGAGATCTAGTGTTTGTCCCATGAGGTCATGCTGCTTTGTGTCTGAAGCCATGTTTGAAACATTCTTTTTAGCCATTCTATCTCTCAGTCAAAACTATATTTATCCTGGTGAATCATCAACCTAATTTGGTAGGCCTAATTGTTTTCTTAATGTTTATATATTTCCGATATAAGACAACAGGAAAAAAAGTACTTGTTACAGGCTGTGTCTTGGTTGCTGGTAAAACATTTGTCTATCATGTACAAGGCACTAGGTTCCTTCCCCAGAATTGCAAAAACCAACAACAACAAAAACAAATATTTGTTGCACTGGATATTTGTTCCTTCAAAATTCATGTCTACCCAGAACCTCAGAATGTGACTTCATTGGGAAAAAGGGTCTTTGAAGATATAATGAACTAAGATAAGGTCATATTGAGTTAGGGTTGAAATTGAATCTAATACTTGATGTCCCTTACAAGAAGACTACTTGAAGACACTCAGAGAAGAAGGCCATCTGATGACAGATGCACATGTGCAGGAGTGAAAGATCAGAGCTACCCTCTAAGGAGTGACTCCAAGGAGTGGCAACCAGTCACCAGAAGCTAAGAGAGACAAGAAACAGAGTCTTCCTCAGAGGAACCAGATTCTTCCAAAGGAACCCAATCTGCCCACACCTCAATTTCAGATTTCTGCACTCAGGAACTGTGAGGAAATAAATTTCTGTTTTAAACCATCCAGTTTGTGGTACTTTGTTATAGAAAACCTAATGTAACCAGGTTTGGGGTTCTGGGGTCTCCTTCTAGAGGTGTTTTCTAGGTTCATTCTGTCCTGAACAAAGAATTGGTCAAGACACACACAAAGGTACTGAGGTTTTACATTTAGTAAAGGTAGGAAAAGAACCATGTTCTGCAGAACAAGTGTAAGCCAATTAAAAGTAGGAAAAGAAATACATTCTATAGGGTGAGAGCAGACCACTGTGAAAGAGAGAATGTAGTGGCCAGGAGGAAAATGGCTGCAGTCTTATGTGTCCCCCACTCCTCAGGATGATGTCAGATCTAGGCTGTTCCATCACAAACCTGCTTGACTTCTCGAGAGAACTGAAGGTAGTACTTTCTGTGCGTGTGTTCCAGACACACCCACTTTCCCAGTCAACTGGCCATGCCCTAATCTCCTGCCTTACTAGAAAACTAATTTTGATTAAAGGAAAATTGATAATTCACAGTAAAAACCAAACAAAGCATATGTGTAATCACTACTGACCATTTTGATGTGTTTCTTTCTAGGTTTTTTGTTTGGTTTTTTTTTTTCCCTACACGAGGTGTTATGTATAGCCATATTGCATATACTACTTTTGTTTCCTGATTTTTACTTAGTGTGATAAGCATTTGTGTAGACTAACATGTAATTTTTGGATGCATAATTTCAACTACTATGTTTCATCAAGAGAACGCACTATATTTTACTAGACGATTTATGAATGTATTCCTGGTCCTGTATATATTTAACATGCACAATGGCTGGTGCAGTGTTGGCACATTCTGTGAGTGTTTGCTCCTACTGCATAAGAGTCTAGAGATGGAAGTAAGCTTGCCTAGCTTCCCACTGACTCCGCTTATCACTAACTGTGTGACCTTTGGCACATTGCTGACCCTCTGTGTGCTTCTGGTTTCCCCATCTATACAATATATGAAAGGGGAGGGAAACTCTACCTCACAAGGTTGTTTTGAAATCCTGAAATAAGTTAATATCTTATTAAACCAAAACTCTTGAGGCCAAAGGATCTCCAGAATAAAGGACTTATTGAGTTGTTACTGATGTTAGCCAGAAAATGGACCAGGTCCTGGGACAAGTTCCCTCAACTTCCAACAGCAAGGCTAGATAGCAATTGGGAAAATTTCTACGGCCCTAGAGCAAAGAGTATTTTTTATAGAATGTGGGGAAGAAAAGCATAAGTTGTTTACAGTGAGCCTTAGACAGACAAGAAATACCTGACTCTCCCTTTTTTCCTCCTATGATGGCAGGAAAGGGGTGTGCTTTGGCAGACAGCTGTCGTGTCTCCTCCTCTTCGGTCTCCCCTCCTAAGGATGGACTGGGACAACTTGTCTCGGTGTCCTCCAGGTTACTTCGCTGTCACTCTCTGGGTTGCTCTGACAGGAGGTGCAGCTAGCCTGTCAGCCATGGCGCCTGAACCCCACTCCCCTTGCTCCAGGTGCTGCTGCTCTGTGAAGAAGGGAAGGAAACCACTTTTAACTTGGCAGGGATCTCGAAGGGATCTAGGCCCATTATTAACATCCTCAACTTCCCCAAACCCCAATAAGCCGTGGTTAACACAGCTGACTGTCTTGAAAAGTCCCCAGTTTTAGACCCCCATCCACCATTTTTGAGGAGATGTGACAGCTGTCAATCAAACAGCTTGCATCTTCTGATGTCCCACCTAACTTCCACCTTGACATCTGTGACTGTCTTGGACACCCAACATCTGCTCCAGAAGATGTCTACTTTGAACATAGCAGGCTTGAGTTTGAACCAAGACATAGACTTGACTTTGGACCAAGCAGTAGGCTCCAGTTAGAAGACTGGAAGTTAGACCAAGTTGGGCCAATTGGCAGGCTTGAATTTGAACCAGTCAGCAAGCTCAAATTTGGACCAACCACAGGCCGACTGCTGTTATATAAGCAGCAGTCCCCCTCACACTTATTGGGCTGGTCTCTGCAGGCTAAGTCTTGTTTATTGATTGTCTTGTGCTGTAACACAATTTCTAATCAAATAAATTCTTACTCCTGCAGTTCTGTAAATCTGCTTGTGTTCAGGTAGGATGGGCTCTCTTCCTGTAAATCCTCTTATCCTGAGTAATGTGGCTGGAGTGGTCCCTTAGAAGAAAGCTATAAACTCTCAGCCCTGAAAAGCTCAAAGACCAACAAACCATGAAGATCAGTGACAGAGACCGGTAACCAGCAGAGTTTACTGAAGGCATTCAGCACAAGCAGATCTACAACCAGCGGGCTTCACCAACGGCATCTGACATTAACCGATATCAACAAGCAGCATCAGGAATCAGGGCTGTACCACTAAGGGCTGCAGGCCATTGGTAGTCAAAGCCCAGAGTCACTAGCAGAACTGCACTTTGCCAATTCTTTATTTCTCACCTGAATGAGCAAAAGAGCCCCAGGTGATTGGCAACAAACCTACACTGTCTACTAATAAGAGAGATAATATGACGCAAGGAAACTTTGGTTGACGGGTAGTTCATAAGGAGGAGTAACTGTTCCTTCTGCAATGGTTGGGGTTCGTAGTCTGGAAAGTTTATAAGAAAACAGGGTACAGTGGACCTTCTGGTCTTCTGTGATGGCATTTAACTCAAGGTTACAACATACAGTTGAGAGTGTGAAATGGGTTAGGGATGGAATTCAGAAGCAGAGCATGTGCTTAGCATATGTGAGGCCCTGAGTTTGATTTAAAAAAAAAAAAAGAATATTGGCTTCGCTTGTAGCTGGTAACTAACTTCCCCCCTCTCTTCCCCTCTCCATTTTCTGACTCTTGTAATTAATTTAGGACATCTCAGAATTTTTTTTTTAGCATTCTCTATAGCGTTGATTCATAGTAAGCATTTTGTAAACTAAAACTATGTTAATAAAATTTATTCAGAAAGTTGGGCATGGTGGTGCATGCCTGTAATCCTAACTACTGAGAAATGTAACACAGGAGATTCTAAATTCTTGGAAAACTTAGTGAGCTCTTGTCTCAAAATTTAAAAAAATAGGAAGTAAAAAGAGTCAAGGGTACAACTCAGTAGTAGAGTGTTTGCCTAGTCTGTGCAAGGCCCTGGTTTCCATTCCCAAAATTGAAAAAATAATTTTTTAAAAATTCAGCATGTCTACTATGTGTTAAGTTCTTCGGAAGACACAGACAAACTTTATAACCCCAAGAGATACAACATATTAAAAATGCATGCAACAAATTAAAATCCAAGTAAAACATTACAATAAGGACTTTTTTGAGGGGTTGCTGGGGATTGAACTCAGGGCCTTGTGCTTGCTGGGTAAGCACTCTACCACTTGAGCTAAATCTCCAGCCCCCAAAACATTACAATAGATTGAGGTTGGAATACAATCTGTAAGCAACGGACTGGGTTACCATTTCCTTCCCCTATACTGTATCAACCCAAATGCATGAAATTGCAACCCTAAAAGGAAACTATAAGCACCTTTGCTAGGTCATTAATAGCCTAGGCCATGTCAGAACACAGGTCCAACCATAGGATAAAGGGGAAGCCTCTTTCTGGAATATCAAGTATTGTAAGTATAAATAATTTTTTTTAAAAAGGAGGCATAGCTCAGTGATAGAGTGCTTGCCTAGCATATCAATGAGGCACTAGGTTTGTTTCCCAGCACTGCAAAAAAAATTTTTTTTAAATAAGCTCATCTAATATATAGAGTAATGTCAAATTCATATACACCTTAAAATAATATTTCAGACTTTAGAGTTATGTTTTGCTTGTGGATTGTAAGGGCAAGGAGAGAATGTGTGAATGTCAATATCCAAAATCCTCACTCAGTTTCCTCTGTCTTCAGGGGTGTGATACTTATTTTATCCTTTAAAAACTTCTTTCATCTAAACCCTTTTACTTAAGTCCAAAGAATGAGATGCCTTAAATTTTCAGTTATCACTTACTAAATAGTTATATTTGGGCTGGGGATTTAGCTCAGTGATTAGAGTGCTTGCCTTGTAAGCACAAGGGCCTGAGTTCGATCCCCAGCACCACAAAAAAAAAAAAAAAAAAGTTATATCTTAGGCATTATACTAAGCACCTTATCTGCATTAACTCACTAAATCTTCATGACTCTGTGAGATAATAAAAATGGCTACTTTTGTAGCACTGATGATGTGCCAAGGTTTTTCTAAGCCACACACATATATACATTTACTCTTCACCATTGCCCTATGAGATGAGCAGTATTATTATCATCCCCATTTTACAGATAGGGAGACCTGAGGCATGAAAGGCTGAGTAATTTGCCCGAAGTCACTCAGCTGGGAAGTGGCAGCGCTGGGCCTGTGTTTTAAACCTGCACTCTCCTCCATCGCCGCTATGTCTACTTGCCACCTCCCATCCAACAGAGGAGAACACAGAGATGCAGGAAGCTATGTGCATTCACCAGCGTTACCCAGCAAGGAAGGAGAAGAAGTCAGCATTCAAATCCAAATTTGAACTTTGGAAAAAATTCAAGGCATTCCTTTCTAACTATTATTACTATGGTAAAAAAATTCAACAAGAAGTTTATTATCTTAATCATTTTTAAGGATATAGTTCAATAGTGTTAAATATGTTCACATTATTGAGAAACAGATCTTCAGAACTTTTTCATTTTGTAAATCTGAAATCCTATATTCATTAAATATCAACTCCCTTTCCAGCTCCCCCTAAGCTCTAATAACCCTCATTCTGCTTTCTCTTTCTTTTTGTAAAATCAACTACACTAGATGCCCCATGCAAGTGGAATCGCATAGTTTTTGTTCTTTTCTGACTTGCTTATTTTACTTAGCATAATGATCTCAAGGTTCATCCATATCATAGCATATGAGGACTTTCTTCTAAAGCTGAACAATATTCCCGTGTATGGCCATATAAATCCAAGTGTCTTTGACCCAAAGCTCGCACTGGACTGTCACGGTTCACTGCCTTCCACAGTATCTTGCAGCACCTTCTTCTCTTCTCATGCACAGCAACATCTCCATCCATCATACATTCTCAACACCATCAGTCATGATTGACGTTAGAAGACATTTCACGTGCTCCCCTTTCAGCGCATA
This sequence comes from Hystrix cristata, assembly GCA_004026905.1. Classification (NCBI taxonomy): domain Eukaryota; kingdom Metazoa; phylum Chordata; class Mammalia; order Rodentia; family Hystricidae; genus Hystrix; species Hystrix cristata. Next base: position 51,249 of record PVJO010008667.1, on the reverse strand, counting down.
TAAAATTCACGCCATCATATCTGGCCTCATACTTTCAGCATCTTCTTGCATTGTTACTGTAACATTCTGTCTGTGACAAAGAAGACCCTAAATATACAAATGAACGACTGAATTTTTGTGGCAGTGCAGATCAACCCCTTTCTGGAGCAGGAGCTGGAGGTGCAGTCTGGGCTTGAGCCAAGTGTGACATTTGTCATCAGTTCAAAAGGAGGGGTGGTGCCTTTAGGCAGTCAGCTGCATGTCCTTCATCTGACCTCCCATTACAAGGATGTGGAGACAGGCAGCTGGAATGTGAGTGAGGGAGTAGATGGATTTTTTTAATGGTTATGAAAACGGAGACTTTTATGCCTTGACTGTTGTCATGACTGAGGACATTGATGTGTAAGAAGCATTCTGGGTCACGGTGAGAGGCAACCCTGCCCGCTGAACTTGTGATTTCTTCCAGGGAGACGTTTACTCTCCGGGGTGTGTGGCCAGACCTCTAGAAATGTGGTTCCTTTTTTTTCTTTTCTTTTCTTTTCCTGCCTCGTGGATTCAGCCCAGGCAAGAGGAGAAAGCTATACTGCTTCTTTTTCTGCTTCACACCCACAAACATGCTCCTTGGATTTGCATAAAGGAGCATAAACCAAGGCAGCCTTGGTGATGCATAACTGTAATCTCAGGTATTTGGGAGGCTGAGGCAGGATGATCAGAAATTTGAGGCCAGCCTGGCAACTTAGCAAGACCTTGCTTCAAAAATATAATAAAAAGGTCTGTGGTTGTGGTTTAGTGGTAGTGAGCAAGGCCCGGGAGTAAGGCCTTGGGATTCAATCTCCAAGACAAAAAAAAAAAAAAGGCACATATCAATACTTTATCATTTAACCCAGCAACAAAAAGACCCATAATGATCACTCAGGGCCACACTAGGGAACAGAGAGAGGCCTACCTTCTCAGATGCAGCCAAAGGCTCCTGAAGACACCAGCGACACAGCTTCCCTCCTTCCCCCTGAGGTACTGAGGGTTGAACTCAGGACCTTCACACTGCGTTCCATCTCCAACACCCTTTTATTTTGAAACAGGTCTTGCTAAGTCACTAAGTACCCAAGGCTGGACTCAAACTTGGGATCCTCCTGTGCCAGCCTCCCAAAGTGCTGGGACTGCAGGCATATGCCATGTACCTGGATGAAGCAGCTTTTAAACTGTGCGGGCGTGTTTAAAATGCCCAATGAGCACACCCACTTTCAATGATGCTTACATTGAGTCATTTTGTGAAATTGTGCCTAAGACCAAAAACCAAAAGTACTAAAGAAATACATCATCCTCCCAAGTAGCTGGAATGACAGGCATACAACTAAGGAAGTTTACTATTTTTGACTGAGATGTTCTTGAGAACAAAAATGATAATGCCAGATTTCCAAAGATTGTCCTCTGATGGGTTCATGGAATTCTCACTTTCTTCCCCCCTACACACGCCCACACACACACAGAGCTGGGTTCCGTGACACCGCATGCCAACAGTGCCAGGCTTCAGGACAGCAGTAAGCACAGCTGCATCAGGCTGCTGGGGCTGGTATCTTTCTGCCTGGTACAAGGGACCGCCTCGCACTTACCTTGGGGAGGGCGGGCACTGTGGCTATCTGAGCTCAGCCTGGGAGTCACCAGACAAAATCAAGCTCTAGCGGAGGCTCCCAAAGGAACTGTATTCTGACAAAACTTTCTTGAGAGCAACGGGCTAGAGCAGGTGGAACCGTAACAGTGACATTCTCCATTCTTTCTGTGGTCACTGCTGGTTCATTTATTCATCCAGCAGGTGTGTCCTGGGAACCTGCTGATACCACCGCTGTCCTTGGCCCAGGGTTGTAACAGTAGAGTTACGAAACAGACAGGACTCCAGCCCATAAAGACCTCATAGCCTAGAGCAAATCTCTAGGTAGTAGAAGAAGAGGAGTGACAGGATGATGCATGTGGAAATGGTCAATTCTGGGGCTCCCAAAGGGTTTGAGAGCTAGACTTGAAGCTGTAGATCTTTTAACCTGTCCTTGGGGGCTTCCAAGAGTTATTTTCTTGTAAGAGTTCCAATAGAGAGCAGAGGAAATCAACTCCTGTCATCTTCTCCACCCCCAGTGGGGAGATGAAAAGATGACCCTGAAGGGTCATTAAACCCCAGTCCTGTCCAACTACTCAGCCTCCACTCTTTGCCCCAAGGCCACATGGAACACAAACTCTGACCTGATAAGGTCTCAGCAGACCATTCACTGCAGCCCAGCCCTGATGCGAAAGATGAGGGCTCAGGCACAAAGAACCCACACCCAGCCAGGGCCTGTCTGCCCTGTAAAGTGATTAAATAGCCTCTGTCATGTGGAAGTTCTGTAACTAGGCCTGGAGCATGAGAGATATCCTAGTTGTGAATCCTTTAGGTGGAGACCGAAAGGATGAGATGGTTCAAGACTAATCTGACAGCTGAGGTCACCGACATGAGGTACTGATCAGTGTGCCTCTGAATCTTTTCTGCCCACTCATAAGACAAGAAATGAGAATAAAAGCAGTTGTCACTTGAGGAATTTATTTCTCTGTATGCATTGCAGTTGTTTACTGCATTCTTCTGCATATTCAGAGTTGCTTTTGAGCCCATCTATGACATGAGTAGAATTTGATCTTTGTCCTGCCACCCCTCATTCTCTCCCCTCACATTTTTTTTTCTTTTTTGCTGGTTAAATTAGGATCCTGTGTCAGATGTCTGTAACAGAGTGGGCTCAAAATAACACTGGTTTAATTAAGATAGAGGTTCATCTCTCCCATACGTAAAAATCCAAGTTAGTATGGCCATATCATCTATATCTGGTATAGTTTGAGGACCTCTATTTCTTATCTAGTTACTCTGAAATCATCAACATATGATTTACATCTTTTCATGAGTCAACATAGCTGCTCCTGATCCTGCCATCTCATCTGTAGTCTATCCCACAGGAAGAACTAAATGAGGGTTGCACACATAGCTTCTGTTCAAGCTCCACCGGCTAGAATTTAGTTCTATGCCCACACTAAGCCACAGTACTGTTCTGTGTTGGTTTAAAGCATAGTGGTTTCAGTTCGGAATGAAGACCCTGAGTGATTTAGACAAGGTGAGTTGGTGATTGATTCCAGGCCATACTGTGGAGGAGAGGCAGAAGACCAGAGAACACTGAGAAGATGCCGACACACTGAATGGTGACTGGACTTGACCCTCTGACCTGGAGAGAAACTGTAAGAAAAGGGGAGAAAGCAGGGGACTTCCAGGAAAGGGGACTTGTGGCCTTCCCTCGGTCCTACTGGCCCCAGACCTTCCTGAGCTACGGCAAGCCTCGCCGAGTGTGGGGAACCGTGGAAACTCTGGAGAGTTTAAACTGGAGTCAAGCTCTTACCTGGTTGTGTCAGAGCAGGTGTGCCCCAGCTCGAATGCGCCAAGTAAATCAGAAATTCTCTCCTTGGCTGCAGAGCCCCTGCCTCTGTCTCTCCGGCTCCATCTCCTCTGGGAAGAGCGCACTGCTGTCCTTCCTATTGTAAGCCCGAAAGCATGCTTTTGCCTGAAGGACTTTGAACTTGTTGGTCCCTCTGCCCACCCTGCTCTTGCCCCAAATATATATGAGCTGGCTGCTTCCGGTCCTTCAAGCCTCAACGCCAATGTCACATCTTTTGAGATGCAACCCCTGACCGGTCGATTTAAACTGTTGTTACTCACAGTGCGGTTCGTGTTGACACTGCTGCAGTGCCCAGGCAGACAGGTGAGTTCGGGTCCTGTCAAATTCAGGCGAACAGTCGCATGGCTGTCAACTACGTTCTAGTCATGCACATGGAACCACAGCGTCATGCTGATGTTGCTGGTGGAAATTGTCGAAGTATCTATAGGTGTGGCTTGAAGATGATGCTGTTAAAAGAAGAATTGTTTCTTTCAGCTTGATTGCCTATGGACACAGCCAGCTCTGAAATACATAAAGTCCCAAAGGACTACTCTGGCAAGTAAGTAATCCTTGAAGTTTAAGCTTTATTTCGGAGTGAGTTCTGAAGGTGTAGATGCACTGACAGGAAACGCTTTCTTTAAGGGTTCTACAACAGAATATGCTGAACAAAATAGTTTGCTCGTTGTCTTAGCAACAGCTCATTTGTTAAAATCCCAGATTCTTCTCTTTATGTACTAATATGAACACTTTTCACATATAACTTTTTGCCTGCTGACACATGATGCTCGTTAAGGATTCTGTCGGGAATGTTTGGACTAAGAGACAATCTATGCACCTGAAAGGTAAAAATTAGGTTTGACTTTTTAAATATGTGAGTTAAAGTTTTAAAGATGTCTGTTATCTTGGTGGGTTTTTTTTTCTTCAGTATTTAGATTGAACACAGGGCTTTCACATTGAGCTATCTCTATAGCCCTTTTTATTTTTTATTTTGAGACAAGGTCTCCCCTAAGTTGCCCAGGCTGGGCTCGAATGTGAGATCCTCCTTCCTCAGCCTCCCGAGTACCTGGAGTACAGATGAACCACCACACCTGGCTCCTACAACTTTTTGATCATTGGTCTCCTGACCTTCTCTCCAAGTGGCATGGCTCAGTGACGACAGGGCTTCCTGGTTCACAGTCATGTCTCCAAATCTTCCACAGTTGCAAATATTAACTTTGTGGTCTGTTTGTTTTTGTGGGGGAAGGGACTCAATTCTCAGGTATAACAAGTGAGGCAGACCATTTGGTTAACTAAAGTTGCCCAGGATATCTTCAATGAGCAGATAAAATCTCCTTATCTAGTGTTAGACATCTCTGTTATGAAATAATTTCTGTTAATTAGCACTGTTGACTTGGTTGTGATTACAGTATTTGTTCTAATTTTTGGAGCCCCCAAAATCCTCATATCAGAAATTATACCACCTCAAAATATTCCAGAAGACATGAGCATAGTCACAAATAATTTAGTAAGTCCCACTCAAGAATGGGGAGGGGGTTGGCTCAGTGGTAGAGGACCTGGCTAGCATGCATGAGGACCTGAGTTCAATTCCCAGCCACACACACACACACACACACACACACACACACACACATACACAGAGGCAGGGACGGGTTCATTTTAGAAATATTTTCACATTTTGGATATGTTTGCTCACAAAACTAGTTTTCATGATCTAGAAAACTGAGCAATCTAAACATTTTCGTGCCTTGATGATGAGTTCAGTTAAATAGATGTCATGAGGAGTCTCTCTCTCTAGTGTGAATTGGATTATAAAAAAGAAAGGAAGGAAGAATCCACCAAGATGATGAGACTTTTGGAACAGAACTTCACAGTACTTCATCCAGAAACGATGTTTCATAAAATGAGTATGCAGTGAGCTAAAAAAAAAAAAAAAAAATCATGAAAAACACTAAAGTATCACATGTTTGAAGAGGAGATAATCTAGACCTATGGATTCCAACATTGGCTACACATTGGGATTACTTGGCGAACAGATACACATCCTGAGGCCTGGCTGGACCTAATCAATCAAATCAGTAATTAACTACTACCCCTAGCCGATTCCTGACTGTACCACTGCTCCGGAGCAGCCCTCCTGCAACTTTAACCTGCAGAGGAATCACCTGAAGATCTTGTTAAAAGTGATTCCAGTGTGGGGTGGGGCTGAGATTATGCATTTCTAATAAGGGGCCAAAGGATCCAGGGAGCACGGTCGGGGAACAAGGCTCAAGACGGCAGGGAGCATGCTACGCAGAGGTGCAGCTAAGGAACAGGTACCAGGACAGCGGGCAAGATGTTAAAGATATCTTCAGACATATTATTTTATGCAAATATAAAAATGGTAAAATATGCATGACATAAAATTTGCCATTTTATCCATTCTCGAGTAACAGTTCAGTGGCATTAAGTACACTCACATGGTTGTATAACCATCGCCTATATCCATCTCCAGAACTTGGTCATCTTCCCAAGCTGATATTCTGTACCCTTTAATTTCCCGCCCCCCACTCTACTTGTGTGTCTCTGTGAATTTGCCTGTTCTAGGTGTCTCGTATAAGTGGAATGCTACAGCATTTCTCCTTTCACTTAGCATAATGTCCTCCAGATTTATCCTTGTGCCAGAATTCCCTACTGTACCTTTTTAAAGGTATATGTAGACACATTGTTTTGTAGTAAATTTACAGTGATTAACTGTTTTGATTACAGAAGAATATACGCATAGCGCTTCAGAGTGAAAGGCATTTATTAAGTAGGGCAAAGTTTGTTCCCCTGAAGGGCTATCCTCTGTCATATGAATATGACCTATGGCTAGGGCCCCTGATCAGCCATTCTTTTCCCACTTAGTAGTCATTAGGGAAGTCCTGGCTTGAAAAAGAATTAGTAATAACATGCCTGTATCGCAAGTCGTCAGCCAGCACCTCTGCCTCTGCCGGGAGCAAGCTCAAAGCTGCTGGACTAGGTCCAGTGGGATGAGGTCACAGATGAGCCGGGCTCACGAGCTCTCCAGTGACCTCAAAGTGACGTCTCGGTGACAACTATGCAGAGTAGCTGACACTCTGGGGACAGCGCCGGTAACCAGTTTTTCCTGACAGAGGTACTGGTGCCTTAAAAAGAAAGCCGAAAGAATTCCCCTAAAGGAAATGAACAGTGACTCCTTTGCTGGACTAAATTTTTTTTTAAATGTTGACACCCAAAGTGAAACAATGTAAGAAAATTCCGAAGGAAATACTCTGTCTCCATTTAGAAATGTGAAAACTTAACTTCCAGCAAGCCAGCTACAGCTGGGGAGGAGGCCCTGGGAGTCTCAAGTACAGGGCAGCTTTGCTCAGGGCGTGCTGGGCTGAGCACAAAGCTGATAGGATCTCAAGTCATCCCTGTAACTCTGGGGACAACTTTCTTTGGAGCTTCAGCTTCTGCCCTGTTGCTTACTTCTGCGTTTGTTTGGCATTTGTGAACAGAGACTTATCTAGTGACTTAAATAGAAGGGATTTGGGCTCTGCCTTCCAGAAACAGCCAAGAGTTAGGAGAAAGATCTTAGAATTGATAATTCAGCAGGCTTGGGACAGAATGCTCCGTCTGACTCCTGGCAGCTTTGGGCAAGTTACTCACTTCTACTACATTAGCTTCATTTATCTCATGTTGAAACGAAGCTAATAATATTTCCCAATAGGATGCTGGGGACCAAACCCAGAGCCTTGAACTTGCTTGGCATACACGCTGCCACTGAGCCACGCCACCAGCCCAGGAAGCGGGTCTTAAATAATTACAAATGTCCCGTTAAGCCGGGTCAAGCTCTATGACAGGGGAAAGGAGACTACTGAGGATTGTGAGCAGTATAATGTGATTTCATCAAGAAAGCTTTCTCTTGGGAGGCCTGGCTGACCTGCAACCTGCAGGAGAGGAGGCACTCATCAGGGGACGGACGAAAGACTATTCTAGGCAGGAGCTTCAAAATGGCAAAGAGAAGGCTGGAGAGACCAGGAGAGCTGGACCCGAAGGGGGGAAGTTGAGTTAGACACCTGGTGGGGCGAGCACCAGGCCGGACAGGGTTGTTAGCCACCTGGGAATTTCGTCTTTATTCCAAAACCTTGGGAGTGCTTGGGGTGGAGGGGCCACTGTCAAAGGCAATATTTCACTTTAGGAAAGCTCACTGGTGGCAGCAGATGGGGATGGGGGTGATACAGACAGAGACGTGAAAGCTAATTTGAAGCTTTAGGGACATAACAGCCTAAGTGTCACATGGCAGTCACTCTAGACATGTTCATAGAACAAATCCACGGTATTCTTTGTGTATAGGACTGATGGTTGGCCCAGACATCACCACCTAAACACATGCCAAATGATACTTGTGTTTCATTCAGCCGTAAATAGGAACGAAAGATACACTATGACACTAATGTGCCTTGGAAACATTGAGCCCATGAAGGACGTCAGTGCCAAAGGAACACACAGGTGATTCCATTTGCATGAAATAATAAGCACAGGGAAGCTAGTGAGGCAAAGTCAATTATGAGTTGCCGGGGGCTGGGGGAAATTGAGGAGGCTAAGGGTACAGGGTTTCTTTTTGAGGTGATAAAAAGCTCCGGAATTTGCTTGTGGAGATCACTGAAGAACTCTGTGAGTACACTGAGAGCTATTAAAACATACATTTTTAATGGGTCCATGGTATGGTAAGTAGATTATATCTCAGTACAGCTTCCACATGGGCACATATCTATCTATATCTATCTATCTATCCATCTATCTATCTATCTATCTATCTATCTATCTATCTATCTGCTATGGTATCTATGGTATCTATCTATCTACCTATCCACCTACCTGTTTGTGATATCTATGTGTCTGTGGTATCTATTTATCATCTATCTGGGAAAGTGAGTGAGAAGAAGGCCTACATTCAAAGGCCCTGCTGCCCATTGTCCAGTGGTAGGAGAGGGTATTTCCTGGCCCAGCATCCAGGGGAGGAAAGCATCTTGGCCCTTAGTTCCGCTCTTTGACCTGATGTCTGACTTCTTCCAGAGCGCATGAGATGGTCCTGCCTGCCAGCTTCCAGGAAGGGAATTGAGAGCACGTTTGTTTTTCTAACTGCCTCACTGCCACCTACTTCATCGTGTGGACTGTGATGAAGAGAGTCACATGACAGCAGCCACCTGAACCATGACAGAAGGTGGGACAGAAACTCCTACTCATCCTCCCTGTCTCCACTTAGAGGCCACCTTCTCCAGGAAGCTTCTGGGACTTCCAGGAATGAGTCAGGGGCCCCGAGACTGTCTTTCCAGGGGCTCCTGCTGAGTTGCGATGACAGGGTTGTGAAGACTCACTCCGCACAGGGCAGGCACAGGCTTGTTCCCCAGCTGTCTCCAGCTGTGCCTCAGGGGTTTGGGGAGATTGGTAGGGGGGCAGCTGAAACAATGGTCAGCCTGAAGAAGGTGCTGCAGAGGCCCCAGGGTGGGGAGCAGGAAGGAGCTGTGCTGTGCCCATGACCTCATGCTTCCCTGGAGCAGACCGCATTGCTCAAGCTTCAGGCATCTCACCTCCTTCCCGAACAACCCCAGGTGGTACACAGAGGTGACACTTCCTGCCTGGCCAACTTCTGTCTGCTCTGTGTGGGAGGGAGGGACGATAATCCGTCAGTGCTGATACTAAAGTGTTTTCCTTCTGCTGTTTTCCGTGCAGTAGTTGGTGGGGGGCTGTTTCAAGACCCCCAGGGGATGCTAAAGCCACATATAGCACCCAACTTTATGTATGTGGTTTCTTCCTATCCTTGCACACCCATGACAAAGTTTAATCTATAAATTAGACACAATCAGAGATTAACAATAATAACTAATAAAATAGAGCCATTATAGTATACTGTAGTAAAACTTATATGAATATGGATTCTCCCTCTCTCCCAAAATATCTTAATTTATCTTCACAATACAGTAGTAATATTTTTGGACCATGACTGACTGTGGAGATGTCTCCTCGAGTGAATTGGAATTTTGTGTTCATATTTATATAAGCCATATATAATTGTATCTAGGAAAAAGGATACATACTAATCTATTTTAGTTTCCTGAAAGCTCCGAGTGTTCCAAATGCCCACATCTGCTACAGTATGTCATTTGACATTATCAATAGCTAAAAAGCATTTGCATTTAATTGGAACAAGTTACACCTATTTCTACTTTGAAGGCTAAAGCAGGATATGCTGGGGTGGCTGGAACTGCCTTGTCGCTTCTCCCTCCCACTCATTCCTCTCTGGACCTCAGTGTTGTTCTGCATAAAATGGTTGGATGGTTGAGAGTTTTAAGGTTGTTTCTACCGCTCATAGACATTGACCTATTTTCATTTGGTGAATTCTTTTTCTGTGTTATTTGGTTGTTTTTCTTTTTGAGACAGGGTCTCACTATGTAGTCCAGGCTGACCTTGAACTCACTATGTAGGCCAGGTTGGCCTCAAACTCATGGTGATCCTCCTGCCTCAGCCTCCTGGGTGCTGAGATTACAAGTGTGCACCACCAAGCCCAGCTTAAATTCTTTAAATTGTGGAAAGTTTAGTCTCACTATTGTACCAGTAAGGAATTGTGTTCATTTGTGAGTGACAGTAAACTGAGAGACAGTGGCTTAAATACATAAAGATTTATTATCTTCGCACAGAAAGTAAGACCGGGGGGAGGCAGTCCAGGCTGATGGAGTTGCACTGTAATGGCACCAAGTGTACATTTTATCTCTCTAGTCCACCCTCCGTAGCAAGCAGTTTCTGTCTGTAAATTTCCCTCAGATCTGATTTGGCGGCAGTCATCGGCCACAGTCCCATTGCTGACCAGGAGACAAAGTAAAAGTGTGAGTTTCCTGACTTTCAGAACACTCTCGAAGTCTGCTGTAACATCCAGCCTATACTACTTAATCAGAACGTGGTCATGTGGTGAAGAGAGACTGAGACCTGCGGTCCTATAGCTGAGTACACCGCTGCCACCAATAATGTTCAAGTCTGTGACCAAAGAAGTGGGGACCAGATGTCAAGTGGGCAGGTGCAGTTCCACCACACCGCAGCTCCATCCCATCGCGGTGTGAGGGCAAATGACATCCCCAGTGAGTTGACCCTTGTGCCTTTCAACCTGCAGGGGCATGGAGGGCTCACTTCCGGAACACCAGGCAGTGGCCCTTGGGCCTTGAGGGGTTCTGAAAGAATGCCTGTTTCCGGAGGCAAAAAAGACTGCTCTGTGGACTTGCTTGCAACTGCTGCTGAAAATCTCACCACTGAGGATTTTCACCACTGAGATCAAACACTAGTTTCTACTTAGAATGAAGACATCCTTGGATGGGTTAACACATAGGGCTACAATCTACCACTTCGTCTAACAGGCGAGGAGACGGGGATCACAGAGACGGGAGAGCGGCATTGCGATAGCCCTTGCTTGAGGTGGCTGGGCAGAGCTTAGGTGAGGCTCTGGGTGCAGAGGGCTGCCTGAGGTTTCCAGCCCCTTGGTAAAAAAGGACAAGCTGTGAATGGGAACTATGCTAAGAGTGTAGGATGTGCCCTGGTGTATATAGGATTGATAATTAACTTTGAAAGGGACCTTGATGCACACCTGGCCAAGCACACCCATATCACAGAAGATGACCAAGTCTGAGACACGCCATGTGGCTTGACACAGCATGCAAACAGCAGGTGGCAGGCACAGCCCCCACACTCTGTCTCCTGGGTCCTCCCCCAGGAGCTGTGCCACCTCACAAGTAGCTTCTCATTTCTGTTCCATGGAGGACTAGTGCTCCTTGGAGAAGGCTGCAGAGGAGAAGTAGGAGAGGGTAAGGTTCTGCGCCCCACAGGTGTGAAATCAGGTTTCATGGGGACTAAAGTTGATACAAATGGGGGAGGAGGGTGTTCTTTAAGGAAGTTAGTTCTTTTAAAAAAAATTAAGAATATAAGACCTAGGCATGCTAATAGCTATAATCCAGCTATTCAGGAGGCCAAAGCAGGAGGATTGTAAATTCAAAGCCAACCTGGGCCATTTAATGAGACTATGTCTCAAAATAAAATTATGAAAAGAGCTGGGGATGTAGCTCAGTGGCAGAGCACTTGCCTAGCATGTGTGAAGCCCTTGGTTCAATCCTCAGTACCACAAAAAAATAATCATTAGGTTCATGGTTAATCTGCCATGGAGACGCCCCACTCCCCTACACCCCCCATTGTTTTAAACATGTCAGTTTCTCCAACATCTGTGTTACATGAGTCTCCTCTTTTGAAGTAGGTATTATGGTTTTTTTTAAAAAAATGGAAAAAAGCTTGAATATAAAAAGCTTGAAAAATCACCATTTTTTTATGTCACTGTGACCCAGCACTCCCTAGAATGAGACTATGTAGTAGACACAGTCGCCAGCCAGCATTTGATTGTCCAGGTTTTTTTTTAGAAATTAATTGATTTTAAGTGAGTCATGGGAAATGCACTTGTCCAGGACTTAAGTGCTAGGATGCAAGGAAGTACAGTAAGCTTTGACTCACGAGGCGGAATTTGAGCAATTCTTGATCAGGTGCCCTACAACCAAATGTCACAGGTTGTTTAGACGGAACACGAGTGGACTTAAAAGTTGCTGTCCAGCCTGGGTTACTAGCAAAACCTTGTCAAAAATAAATGGTGAAGAAGGGTTGGGAGTGTAGCTCAGTGGGAAGGCCCTGAGTTCAGTCCCCAGAACTGACAAAGAAATTACTTTCCAATGAAGCACATCTTAAAAAACCAAGGGGTGTGTGTGTGTGTGTGTGTGTGTGTGTGTGTGTGTGAGTTAAACGATGAAATTTATTCTTACTGGTACATGAAGGAGACTCAGCTGGGATTTTCAATAAGTGAGTTGAGGGATGTTTTGGGAATGCCATCACCCTACAGAAAGAGGAGATTAATGTGCTTGATGATTGTGCAAAGTCTTAATAATTCCGAGAATAAAGTCATTCTGAGTGTAGTACAGGTTGTATCAGTTAGCACTTGTGTCCTGTGTTGTTCTTGGGTTCTGAATATACTGGCCTATGCTTTGATGTGGTTTGTACCTGTCTAAATGTGTGTTGAAATTTAATTGCCATTGTGACAATATGGAGAGGTGGTGGGGCCTCTAAGGTATTTGAGTCATAGGGGCTCCACCCTCATGAAGGGATTAATGTAGTTGCCTCTAGAGGGGGTTAGTTATCTCCAGAGAGGGTTGATATAGTGTACACAGCTCACATTGTCCCCTTCTGTCTTTCATACATGACCATTTGCTTTTCTGCTTCCCACCATGAGTTGAAGCATCACAAATCTCTCACCAGATGTGACTGCCCATTCGTGAACTTTCCAACCTCAAAAACTCTGAGCCAAAATAAATGTCTTTTCTTTACAAAGTACTCAGTCTCAAGCGTTCTCTTATAGCAACAGGAAGTGAGCAAAATCTTCTGCAAGATATTAGGGCCCACAGTAGTGCCTTGGACCCTACTAACAGAGTACAAGGTGAAAGAAGGAGAGAGGAATTTCCTCTATAATTACATTTCCTCCCTTTCCCATGAATACAGGGACAGATTTCTTCATTTTAAAGCTCCGGGGAACTGGAGATGGCACTGTTAGAAGACAGAAGTCCTTGGTAGATGGAGTCGTATTTAGAGGCAGTAGGAGGAACAGGGAGGTGCTGGTACTGACCCAGACCTGCCTGGGAGTACTTGCGTATTGGCCTCTGGGGACTGTGTGATTTCTTTGGGGAAACTCTGGAGCAGCTTTGTTGGGTTTCCTCACTCCACCTATTGATGTTAGATCATGGTCTTCTCAGCCAGTTACCACTGTTTATGTTTCAATCATGCCTTTTCAGTGATGTTTCCATGACAACCCAACAGGACAGGGCTTGGAGAGCTTCCAGACTGCTGAACACATGGAGGTTCTGGAGCAGAGCACCTGGAGAGGGCACCGAAGCGCCACCTCCCTTCCGCCTCCACCCCACTCCCCCCCCCCCGTGCCTCTCTTCATCTGTATTCTTTGTAACATCCTTTACAATAAACTGGTAATTGTTTTCCCTGAGTCCTGGGAGCTGCTGAAGCAAATTAATGGAACCCAAAGAGGGGTTCGTGGGTACCCTGACCTGCAGCTGCTCAGTCAGAAGCACAGGTAAAACAATGCAAGGTATGTGTATGGCGCAGGGGTCCTCAGGAATTGAACGCTCAGCCCTGTGTGATCTGATGCTACCTCCAGGTAGAGAGTGTTAGCATGAAAGTAAATTAGGGGACACTCAGCTGGCGGCTGCCACTGAATTGCTTGTTTGGTGTTGGGAGAGTACAGTAGGAGAAACTGAATCTGAGCCTGAGTTGGCTTTTTCTTTCTATAACTTCAGAGAATATAACACCCGGGGTGGGGGGAAGACCAATATTTGCCAATGTGTCAAGTGAAAAATGGTTTCTTAACTGGGAAAGATAATCAGGCTGAAAGCTTAGGAAAGTCAGGAGGGCAGTGTTGGCACACACTACAGACTTCTGCATTTGAATGCCATTCTTTTTACAGCACCAGTGACAGCAGCAAACCTTACTCATGTCCAAGTTCCAATAAAGGTAAAACTCCTGTAATAGAAGGACACTATTTCCAGAATAAGGAGGAGCAAATCACAATCTGCAAAATAACAGGAAAGAAAGAAAGAGAATCTTTCGAAGTCCTTCAAATAGTGGTGGGTTGTGATTAATGACATATTTCCAGAAGCCTAACTAATGAATATATAAACATCCGATAATACCAGGCAACTGAAGAAACCAGCAGAAGAAAGTTCTACATGGCTACTGTGAATTCTCCACGTGGACCATTGATTTGTTCTAGAAGAACTAGTAAACACAGAGGGTGCCAGAGCAATGCTCTAAGCCCAGGCAGAGCAAGAAAAATAAAACTTAGTCTTGGACTCAGGGACCCAAAGGGGAGTGACTCAGGAAAGCAGTGGAGATCAGGGGAAGCGTTCCCTAGAAGTCAGGTGCAAAATGCAGTGGGAACTACTGCTTGGGGGGCAGGAAGGCCAAGCTGCCCCGGATCCGATGAGGGAAGGCTGGAAGGAGCAGGCAGATGAGGAGTGACGGCTACAGCAGCTTGGGAGTGGGCCCTTTAGGCACAGGTAGGAAGGAAGAGGGACCAAGGCAGAAAAATCAATGTGCTTTCACCATGCAATGGGAAGAGCTGAAAACAGGGCATAAGATAATGCATATAAACTTCTTACAACCACTCAAAGACACAGCAATGTACACTAATGGTTGTCACAGAATATTATAAGCCTGGGCATGCTGGTACACATCTATAGTCTTAGAATTTGGGAACTTGAGACAGAAGGATCTCCATGAGTTCAAAGCCAGTCTGGACTACCTATCAAGACCCTGTCTCAAAACAAACAAACAAATAAAAAAAACAAGCAAATGATGTTTCAGAAAATTATTAATTTAATGTCTAAATACTAATTAAGTTTAACGTGTGTTATATCATCCACATCTGATCAATATAATGTTCATTACATTTCCAGAAGGAAAAGTGAATTTTAATGCATGCCCAGGTTTCAGTACCTCTTCTAATATCTCATGCCGACATAACTGAGACACATTTAGTTACCTGATGTCTAACGTTTCTTTTGTAATCCAATTTTCTATTTTTAAAAGTTGGTTTAAAAGGTGGGGTAGAGGTCACTAAGCGAAGGAGGCAGGTAGCTTAGTAACTCAGGAGGTATTCAGAAGATTATTTGTGCTGGAGACGACAGACTATATGGTCTGTATCTGTGTCGTAAACACCATTTGAAAGGAAGGAGGCAGATATTTGAAGCTTGTAGCATCAGTCATTGCACAGAGAAGTTCACACGAAACCTGACATTTAAAATTTTGGGGTAGGGAGTATAGCTAGTGGAAGAGAACAAGCTTAACATATGTGAAGATCTGGGTTCAATCCCTAACGCAACAAAAAAAAATAAAACAAATTATGAAGCTGGTCTAGACAGCGTCTGCCAACGCAGGGTTACAATAGCACCTGCTGTGGCCCAAATACCTTTCCACTTGGCATGAAATACTTTAGTTTAAATGACAACTGGGCTTAGCAGAGAACTGAATACAGGCAGTATCACCTCCCTTTAAGCTTATCTTTTATTCCTTAGCTCTTGCCTTGTAGAGAAAATGAATTTCCAGTCAAATTGAGTGAGCTCTCTGGACAATCTCCCAGCAGCCTTTCTGACCCCGACATGTAAAGGTGGCACAGGAGCTTTGCCAAGAAGAGAGGCAAGAGGCAACCGTCAGAAGAGAATTTGAACTACTAAGGCCGGAAAGCATTGCTATCCTGTTTTAGAAATGACTGTTTCCATTAAATTTCATTATTTCCCCCAGCTGCTTACAAGGTAAAGGTGCTGGCTACTGAAGGGGAAGGTTTCTGCAGAGTACTCCGGTGCTTATTCAGTCCTATCTGAGAATCCTGGGAAAGAGCCTGGGCAGGTGGGATCAGGGTTCTGCTGGGACGAAAAAGCCACGTATCTCTCAGCGACTCACCTAAGGTGTATTTCCAAATCCGTCCTTGTTGCATGCAGGAGACATTTTCAGTGAAGGATCAGACAAGACACTCTGACACTTGGCTTGGTTCCTTCAGAGACCACATAGGTCAGGACTTCAGTCCAGCCACTTCCTCACTGGCAACATCAGCTGACCTGTCTGAGTCGGCTTGTTGAGGTGCAGGAGCTGAAATCCGTGAGGAGATGGTTTGAACATACCCTGTGCTGGTGGGTTCCAGGCAAATCAGGCTTTATCCTGGTGTCTCATCTAGGACAAAAGTCCGCCTTCTTCTAAGTCTTTTTGAGTTGCCATTTCTCAAGAAGCCCACCCTGACCATAGTATTTAAAATCGTGACTCATCTTCTCACATCTCTCTCTGAACTGTGATTTTTACTTTTATTATTAGTGCTGGAGATCACCTCCAAGGCTGTGTACATGTTAAGCAAGCGCTGTGTCACCGAGCTACACTGCCAGGCCTAGTAGTATGTATGTATGTATGTATGTATGTATGTATGTATGTATGTAATAGTGAGAATTGCATTCAGGGCCTTGTGCATGCTAGGCAAGCACTCTACCACTGAGCTACACCCCTCATCCCCTTTATCTTTCTTTTTCTTTTTAGACAGGGGCTTGCTAAGTGACCCAGGCTTGCCTCAAAATTGCAATCCGTCCCCCTCAGACTTTCAAATAGCTTGGATTACAGCAGTGGTCCATAATATGTGCCTGTATTTTATTTCTTAATGTAAACATCTCAAGTGTACAAGTCGATGAACTCGTACATGTATATGTGCACCTTTATAACCATGACCCAGGTTGAGACATAGAACTCTCATAGTGCTCCAGAAGCAAGATCCTTCAGGGCAAGCTCCAGTCAGTCCTGTTCTGTTTTCTCAAAGTATTTGTTACTTTTTAAGATAACACTTGCCTGATTGGCTCACTGCTGTATCCAAGCAGCTAGAACAGTATTGACACATAGCAGTAGGTACTCAATAAATATCTGTTGAACCAATGAATGTTTGAAGCCAAACTCGCTGGATCCACCTGTCCATGCCTCCCTCCAATGTAGTGTGGAAGAGGAGGAAAAGCCTTGCTGGAATCTCTAGTTTCTGTATAGCAGTGTTAAAAGCAGCCCTGGAAATGGAATGTATCAGCTCTGGGACAGATGTGGATCAGGCGTATCCTAATGTAGTCTCTTCTATGCGACATCTTCTTGGACGGATTGAGCACTCTGTAGTGGAGCTGTAGGAGACCCCTCTTTTAATGTCAAGTCCTTTTTGGTGGGGGGCAGGGTGCTGAGGATTGAAATGGAGCCGTCTGCCTATTAGCCAAATGCTCTACACTGAGGTACACCCCCAGCCAACTAGAGTCCTCTCTTGATTCCCAGGTTTCTGGCATTCTTTTTTTTTCTTGCTCTTACATTTTATTAGTACATGTTGTATGACATGATGACAGGAAGATTCTGACATTTCTAAGTGGTGACTCTCAGGACTGCCATTCCTCACCTCAGTCTTGAGAGCTGACTCGTGTCCCTTGCTCCCTCTGTATGTCACCTGCAGGTTCTGGCTGCTCCATGTCCTGGGTATCCGTTGAATCTCTTCCTCTTTCCCCTTCCACCGGCAGCCCTTCAGGCCCACTTTGCATTGCTGAACTAGCCTCCCAGGTGATACCCCATCTTCACCTTTAGCTTCTTGTGAACAGTCTCCATTATTTTCTCTAAAATACAACGTTGATCATGTCATTGCTGTGGTCAAACTTTCAGCGGTTCACCAATACACCAAAACAAGTCCAAACTCCTTGGCCTTGCGCTCAAGGGCTCCAAGGCCCCTTTCCCTCGCTGGCCTCATATATATCCACACACCGCCGCAGACCACCCACCCACTGTCACTAAACAGGCCCTCCACTCCCCTGTCCCTTTGCTCTGTTGTTAGATTCTGAAAGTGCTGGAAGGAACTCTTTGAGATCACCTAGTCTGACTTGATCTTACAGATGAGGAAACTTAGGCCCGTAGAGATGAAACGACAGATCAGCACCACCTAATCAAAGATCAAGTCTGACTGATGAAAAACGACCTGAGCGCAGTCTTGAGTTTACCAGTCTCAGCTGGATCTTTTACATACAAGATCAATCAGTGGACCATCCTTTGAGTAACCCTCTCTCCTAACTCCCATCCTAAAATTGTTGGCCTTTGAGAACGAGTCCCACTGCTTCTATGAAGCCTTCTGGGTGACCCTAGTTGGGAATCTGAACTTTGAAGGCAATAAATCAGCCTCTCTGATCTGCAGACAGCTGATACTTGCCTAGGAGTCGGCTCTCCTTCACCACATTGTGCAGCGTGCCCCCCCCACACACACAACGGGATTGGAACCCAGGACCTGCTGGTGCTAGGCAAGCACTCCACCGTCGGGACACTACTCTCTCAGCCTTTAAGCAAACTCTTACACCTTAACTGTCCTCCATTCTGACCCCAGCAACTTGTACTTAGGAGGAGGTAAGCATTAAGCCTACGGAATGGAAAGTGGGCAGGGTAAGGCGTGTATCTGTACAGTATACTCCAAACACCAGTATGGAGGTCCAAATTCCCAACTACACCGCGGGTTCACGTGCAGCATCTTAACTTCTTTTGGCCTCAGACTTCTAAACGTGAGCAACTTGGGTCTCAGTGCAAAGGCCGCTTGTTGCAATTCAGGCTGAATTTCTGTAGTCTTTTGGCGCGGTCTCTACCCACCCTCGGCGCGGCGAACGTGACTTGGCACGGACCGGACACGGCTCCCTTTACAGAGGGCATACACCCCGGCGGGCCGCGGCCACGCCAGCTTTCCGGGCCGGCGCGGTCACTGACCCCGGGCTGCGGCCAAGCCGGCAGAGGGCGGGAAAGCGACGCGGGGCCGGTGGGGCAGGGTGGCATCTGCGGTTCGGGAGGGCTGGAGCGCCCGGGAGCACCGGATCCCAGGCTGGACCAGGCGGGAGGCCGTCCTCGGGGCACCACGCGGGGTGCCCACCTGACGCCAGGGCGCAAGGAGGGTGCTGGACTGGACCCGGGCCGCCGCGGCCAGCGCCGCAGTTCTCAGTCCACCTCCTCTCCGCCCCCGGGAGGGACGGGGGAGGGCAGAAGGCCGGGCCCGCCCCCAGCCTCGGCTCCAGCCGCGGCCCCCGGCGCGCCGGGCTGCGGCTGCGGGAGGGAGACGGGAGACTCCTCCCCGGAGCGGAGAAACCAGTTCGGCCGGTCGGGCCGAGCGGAGGGAAAGGGGCGGTCGCCGAGGAAGGGCGCTCGGACGCGGGGCGGGGGAAGGACAGGGAGGGCGGGGAACCATTGGCGAGCCGAGAGCCGGAGGAGTCGCCCCCAACTGGACACGCTCCCCGGGGCCCCCGCCGGCCCCGTGCGCCATGAAGCGCTAGCGCGGCGGAGGGCTGCGGCCGGCGGCGGCGGCCAGGTGCGCTGCGAGGCTCGGAGGGCGCGAGCCGGGCGGATGCCCCAGCGGGGCCCAGCGAGCGCTAGGTAAGAGGGGCGCGGCGCCCCCGGCCGTCCCGGGCCAGCGCACCGCAGGGATCCGGGATGGGGAGGCAGCCGCTGTTCGCGCCTTCTCTCCCGAGTCTTCGCAGGTCGGAGGCCGGAGTGGCTGCCCCCTTGGGGACCAAGAGGCACCGCTGGCCGGGCGGCCGGCTCTGTGGGGAGGTCAGTGGGCTTTTCACCTGCCGGGAGGCGGGAACTCGCGGAAGGTGTTCGGGTTTTTCGCGGTTTTCGACACACTTTTCCGGGGTTAAGCTCCGAGCTAGGGCTGGCGGGGCTCTTGGAGGGCCCGCCTTGGGGTCCCGCCGTGGCCGCTGCCCCTCCGGGAGTCCTCTGGGGACTGATGTCAACGTCTCTGAACTTGATCCCAGGGCCAAGGGCATCTGGCGGGGCCGCACCTGCGGGGAGGGATGGAGGGGTGAGACTGATCGTCTGCATCGCTCCAGCTGCAAGGACAGGTGACCTCCTCCCATCGGTCTTCGGTACCCTCTGAAACGGTATGGGGCAGTGATCGGGAGAGGGGACAGTTTTTCCGGCGACTGTGGGGTCGCGCCCGACAGCGCCTCTTCTCGCCCCAATTCGACGTCGGCGCTATCTCCCCTCTGCGTGGAGGGGCGACTTTTGGGGGGAGTGCTGCGTGGAATGGCAGCTATTTAACTGCCCGCTTCTTCCACCTCCTCTCCTCGCCCGAAGTGAAGGAAAGCCGTGAAGGGTCGGACCAGCTTCTCCCGGGGAGGTGCGCGCGTGTAGTCCCCGCCCGGGAGCCCCGGAGAGCCCGGCCGACGCTGCTACATGGGGGGCGGGGGGGCTGGAGTGCAGAGCGAGCGCGGGGACTGGAGTAGGGGAAGGGGGCTTGAGGCGCAGAGGTAAAGGGGACCTGTGCCACCCTTCGCCCAGCCAGTCCCTTCCACCCTGCCCGACTCCCTGGGCCTGTACATGTCGCCTTAGTCTCAGCCCATCTAGGCCAGCTCCGGACGCTCCGTGTTCTGCTTACGGAAACTGCCCGTCTTGTTGGCGTGAGAAAAGTTTGGCTCGCATCTTCCTGGTTGCTTTGCATTCAAAATTCCGCCCCCCACCCCTGGAGAATTACCCCGGACAGTGTTAGTGAAGTGCTTGTAGACGGAGGTTAACTGCTTTTAACTGCTTTTAGGAACAAGGGCTACCAATGATGTGTGATAATGTCTCCACGGATAGTAAATACGAGCGCACAGAAATGGGAGAACCACAGAACACGTGAAGTAGAAGCGCTGATTTTCATGGTCTGAGGAGTCCTTTTGTGTTAGGCCTAAAATGTCATTCATTAATTCTGGGACTATTGTTGAAGATCTTATTAGCCCTACTACAGATGCTTAGAGGATGCTGCACAAAAGATGATGAAGGGTTATTAGCCAGTTGATTTCTGAGAAGTCACGCTCACCTACAATTACTCCTCTGTAGCTTCCTAATGATTTTCATTATCTAGTGAAGATTTCCTTGTTCTAATTTTGGTTAAAGAAAAAAAAACCCGCTTTGTTCATTTATCATTTTCTAGGAGCTGTGGTTTGATAATTACTATTGGTTCTACTGAGGGGCAAAGGACTCCTGTGGCTTACTTAATACCAGCGAACACGGATGCCACCCATGTAAGCTCAGTGCTGGCCAATTTGAGCTTTTCTAATTTTTATTTTAAGGACAATACATAGCTGTGTTGCCTTGTTATTACTTGCTAGTGCTAGAACTAGTTATTCTTTTTTTTTTTTTTAAATCAAGGCTGTAGAATATGGATTTGGTGAAACAAATGGCTTAATAACAAGGTTCCCATAAGTTCAGGACTGGTTTCGTGTTTAGCCTGGCTTGCGGGATCTCTGATCTTAGTGCTAACCAAGTGCAATACTCAAGCTCCCATGGAACGTTTCTACCCCTTCTTTCTGTCCTCCCTTGCTTCAGACCATTCTTTCTACCTCTTTCTTTCTCTCTCTTTTAAAGCAAAGAGTAATGAAAAACAAGTGGTTGTAGATTCTTACAGGTTTCAGGTTTTTTTTTTTTTTAAATAATTTTAGAGGGATTTAAATTTTCTAAACGTGTTTGCTCATGTGTTGGGGAGAAAAAGATGTTAGCAACTTCTTTGGGTTGTTGAGAAAATTGAATGAGAAAATATGTGACTGTCCTTAATATATAATAAGTGTTTGAATGCTACTTTCATATTTTCTGTATTAAACTGATTCTGCTTTAAAAAAAAAAGCATCATGCCCAGATATTTGGTATGTGTGTCTATCTACCTGTCTATATGTGGATAAATAGGTAGGTAGGTAAATAGATAGACAGATAGATAGATAGATAGATAGATATGGGCAATTAAGCCCAGGGCCCCACATTTGCTAAATGGGCACATTGGTATATTTCAAATATTTTATTGCCTTACTGTTTAAATTATTTTAGTTTGTCAGAAGCAATATTCATGCAATGTGGTTGATCGTTTTTTGGAGGGGGGTGCTGGGGATCAAACTCAGAGCCTTGTGTTCGCTAGGCAAGCACTCTACCTCTTGAGCTAAATCCCCAAACCCCAGGGGATCCTTACAGAAGTTTAATTTACTAGTTGCCCATGCTCTTTGGTTTTAGTCATTGTAAAAGAAGCCCCTGCACTATGGATACAGAAGAGTTTAGTCTCCTGGAAAGTTTTTCTTTGTGGTGTCTTCAGGTACAGTGAGTTTTTAAACCTGTTTTTTGGGCATCATTCCATTAGATTAATTGTATTTATTCTGGTAGGTCTTTTTTACCTATTAAATAAAAATTAATCTGTCACCAGGTAGCTTATGTTCTTTGTTAATCAAGTTACTCCTGGATCCCCATCCCTGTGACTAGCTGAAAGTAATACATAATCTAAGACCTTTGCAGGTCTTGTGTCACTGAAGATGTACTTTTATGGAGGAATATCTAGGAAAAAAAGTACTCTGTGTGTGTGTATGTGTAATATGAACATGTAAATGCACATATG
Source organism: Hystrix cristata (assembly GCA_004026905.1). Taxonomy (NCBI): domain Eukaryota; kingdom Metazoa; phylum Chordata; class Mammalia; order Rodentia; family Hystricidae; genus Hystrix; species Hystrix cristata. The sequence continues at coordinate 28,827 of PVJO010008667.1, read as the reverse complement.
TTTCTCATGTGCCTCTGTCTCTTTTTTTAGTGGTCCTGGGGATTGAACCCAGGGCCTCGCACATGTGTATAAGCTAGACAAGCCCTTTACTACTAAACTCCCAGCACTCTCATTTTTATTCTTAGAAAATAAAGAAATTTTATCATCAGATTATTTCAGAATAGATTTAGTACTCTTCCTGATACTTCTAAATGTATTACACTTTTGAATAAACTGTCACCAAAACCATCCACAGTGGATCTGTGTTGGATAACTGGTCCCCCTGCGCAGTCCAGAGGCAGCTGTGAACAGATCCTGCTAGCCTCTCTATCCTTTGATCCCTCTTCCCGCTGTGTAACCCAGGGCAAGTTATCTCATCTCTTCACAGCCTCAGTTCCCTGATCTATAAATGGCTTAATAGGAGCCCTACCTCAAGGTGGATGCGATGAGTTCCAAATGAGATGCTTTGGGTAAAGAAGGGCTCACAGGGCTCAATGAAAAGCAGTCATTACCATCATCTTTGTGTTGTTGCTAGCGCTCAGTAAGCACCTCTCACCCAGACATTGCCCTTCTCCTAGGCTATGGAGGAAACAACAGTCACTCTACATGTCAGTATTTGCTTAGCAAACATTGGTGCCCATTTGCACCAGGCATGGGACAGAAAAAAATTCCCAGAGTAAGGGCAAAGTTCTAATCCTTCAAATGTATGCTATTGTTCTGGAGTGCTAGCCAGAGGCCGGGACAAGCAGGGGGCCCGGTGACCTCTTACCTTGCAGGAGGCTGGGCTCAGTCCCAGTAAGGGAACCTGGCTGTTCCCTCAACTGGCTGCTACCTCCTCCTGCACACCAGATGCCTAGGAACACGCAGAACACTGCTGTGCCTCCTTTATCCCTCACTTCCTGTCTGTCTCCTCCCCCTTATCCTCCATACTCCTGTTTTGTTGATTTTAAAACATTTACTATTCCTTGTTTTAAAACTCAGCAGTATCTGAACTTTCTGGCTTTTGCACAGAATCAATGCTGTGTGTGTGTGTGTGTGTGTGTGTGTGTGTGTGTGTGTGTTTCCCATTGTAGAACCTTGATAAACATTGCTAGTGAGAGAGAACCGTGGTACAATTTCATTCATTCATTCATTCATCTTTCAACTATGCGGTGGATTAACCTCCTGGCTTCACAGAAGCTTGGGAGGTTCACTGAGGGCTTGAGTTTTTTTTTTTTTTTTCTTCTCCTTCTTCTTCTTCTTTGATATGCAAATAAGGAAAGGATCCTGGCTCCTGCTGCCCTTGACATTGTCCCTCTCTTCATGGAGGAATGGGGGTCTTGAGGCCACAGGACTTCTGGGATCCCTCCTACCTCTGCTCTGAGGGCCTGTTTTCTTTATCAGTGTATAGTACATTTACTTTTAATGGGTCAGAGATGGCCCTGTATTCCAGAGTGTCCTTCCTTCAGTGGCAAAGACCACCTTCTTCCCACTGGCATGACTGAGAAGCCGGGTACTTCTTCATTTACTACGTGTGGAGCCTGACCTTTGGCTAGGAGCTTTGGTCTTTGTTTACAGGACTGTTGCTTTATGGCTTTGTTTCTTTGCTGAGTGGTTTTTGTTCCACTAGAGTTGAGGTTTGTTTGATTTAGGTGGGTTGTGTTTAAAATCACTTTTCTAACCTTTATTCAAATTGAGTTGAGCTAGAAAATCTGCATCATTGGAGCTCCTGAGGCACCACACGCTCACAGTGTGCCACACATCCTCACAGTGTGCCACAGTCCAGTTCTTGCCGTGTGGGAGGCTCTTCTTGGTGGGGTGCACTATTTTATAGTGTGACTTGTACACAAATCTTTGTCTTTTTGGGACCTAGTGAACTATTGAAATGATTTTTTGAGAGCTCCATAGATCATCCATGGATCCAAAAGAAATGCTTCACATTCTCCATGGGGAAATAGCTAAACATGCGACTCGGGTGGTTTAGATATTTACTCACTGGGGAGATGGGTCAGGTTTTGTACATTTAAGCCTGAGCAATATTGGTTCTGTCTTTACACTGGAAAATACATGTGTGGGTCCTTTAAGTCAGGCACTATCTACTGCTAAATAAACCTCTAGAATTTTTGATTTAACAAGGAAACTGTTGGTATGTGGGAGGGGCTTCATCAGACTACAGATATTGTGAGAATTAAGTGAAAAGTCTGTGTTCTGTTTTTGGTGGCAGGACAGCTTTGGAAGAGGAGGAGTGTCTTAGTTACTTTTCCTTGTTGCTGAGACAAAATACCCAACACCCAAAGTTAAGGGAGAAACGTTTATTTGGCTCATGGTTTGTAGAGGTTTCAGTCCACAATTGGCTGGATCCAAGGTAGGGTGGCATGGCAGACAGGCAGAAGGCAGCAAGGTAAACAAGGGTCCCTTGCAGCTTCTTTCTGTTCCTTATATCTTATCCAGGCTGCTGGGATTAGGGTGGTGTCAAACCAATCAGTGAATTGATTTAGTAGTCACATGCCCTTAATCCCAGCATCACATGCTCTAGATTCAGCCACCTCTGAAAAAGTCCCATCTATGACAACATGAGGCTTTGGAGGGACATTTAGGCACAAACCAGAATAGGGAGGTTCCTCGTGGTCTCACCTTCTTCATGCAGAAGTTTGTCATGGGAGTTTTAAAAAAAATTGCAGTGAAACTAGGCATGGTGGTACATGCCCACAATCCCAACTACTTGGGTGACTGAAGCAGGAAGATCACAAATTCAAAGCTAGCCTGGGCAACTTGGTGAGACCTTGTCTCAAAACAAAACAAATAAAGAAACACCAAAAATAAATAACTAACTAAATAAATAAATAACAAAAAAAAAAAAAAAACCAAAGGTCTGAGGATATAGCTCACTGATAGAGTGACTCTGGGGTTCGATCCCTAGTACTGAAAAAAAAAATTGTGAATAAAAATTTTTTGGTTAATGTTTACCATTTTAACCATTTTGAAGTGGTATTGAACACCTTCACATTGCTGTGCAACCAACACTGGTGTTCATCCACATAACTGTTTCATCATCCCACATGGAAAATCTGTACCTGTGAAACAACTCCCATTTCTGCCTGTTTCCCAGCTCCTGATGATCTCTCGTCTGCTTTCTGTGCCTGTGAATTTGACTACAATACTTCAGGTTAAGTAAAATCATGTAATATTTGTCTTCTTGTAGTGCCTCAGAGTTCTTGCATTGCTGTGGCGTGTGTCAGAGTCCCTTCCGCTGTAAAGGTGAATGGTATCCTGTTATTTGTGTCGCACATATTCAGGTTGTGATGTTCATGAAGGTTGTATCCATCTTTAGATACTGTCAATAAGGCTGCTATGGATCTGGATGTATAAGTATGTTGTTTATTCATGTGAGTTTTTCAGCTTGGTAAAATTTATTTTTTTAATTCTTTAATTTTTAATTTTTATTTTATTTTATTTCTTTTGGTGCTGGGGATCGAACTCAGGGTCTTGTGTTTGCTAGGCAAGCACTTTAACTACCGAGCTAAATCCCCAGCTGGGTAAAATTCATTTTTGGTAAGTTCGATAAGAGGGGACATGCAGTGTTTAACCCGCGCTCTCCTTCTCTGGCACTTGGAGAGAACTCTGGACTATGGGGAGGATGGTTGTGGAAGACACATTAGTGGCAACCACGTTTCTCCTTTTTACTTGCAGCTGCTGTTAGGAAGCTGTGGTCGCTGGTCATTCCAAATGGCCTGGCTTACGCAGTCTCAGGAGCTGGCAGTCTCTACACTCCACAACTGCCTGCCAAAGATGATTCCAGGACAGAGAAAATAAAAACTCTTAACTTCCTTCTAAAACGTACTTGAATTTTAAAAACTTTTTTTAATTGAATAGTTAAGTGTCTGATGGTTTTCCACCCTAAGGGAGGATCCGTGGCTCTCAAAATGCTTCAAGACAAAAGGCTAGTGTAGGCCACGGCATGGCAGAGGTGCCAATTGCTGCCCCTCCTTGAGGACGTGCTGATATGCCTGGCGGGTGGCGGCATGCAAGCCGGGAGACTTATGTAGTAAGTAGATAATGATCTGCCACATTACAGAATCTTAGTCTGTGTTTTCTTTTCTGTTTTTGGTTTTGTTTTGTTTTTTTCCCTAAGATAGATTCTTTCCTTATTGTCCAGACTGGCTTTGAACTTGTGATTCTCCCATCTCAGCCTCCCAAGTAGCTAGAATTACAAGTTTATACTACTGTGTCCAGCTTGCTATCTCATATGAGCTTATACAGTGCCCTGAAAATTAGCCAAGTAAGAGTTTTTGCATTTAAAATGTAGGGTTGTCTTTTAAAGTAAAAAAAAAAAAAAAAAACAAAAAAAAACTTCAACCCAAAATACCACCATCCTTGTGTGTCCTTCCACTGTCCCATTTTATGCTAATCACAGCCCCCCAAAAGGATATTGGGGCTAACACAGCTAATCTCTAGGAGACTTGATACTTTTTTTTAGCTCAGTTTAAGATTGTTTATAATTTGTATATATCAGTATTATGCTCCTCCCTCCCCCCAGAGAAAAGTGAGCATTCTGAAAGGTCAGTGTGAGAATCTCAGGCCATGTGAATAGTGATGTAAGCAGCATTTAACATGTCCTGGATCTCTGAAATCACTTGGACCGAGACTATTTAATCCACGAGAACATTTGTTCTGACTCTGAAGTCTTAGCGAAGCATTATGCTCATTTCCTGAGCTCTGGCTTGGATGGCCAAAGAAGTTCTATGGAACATCTGTCTCCTGTGTTGTTCCATGCAGCGGAACCGCCTCTTAACCTTTACAAAAGTCTATGAGACAGGCCGAGGCCTCGCTGAAACAGCCAGCTGATCGGATGGCCCACAGACAGGTAAGGAGCACAGCCTGTGTGCCAGGCCCTCACAGTATGTCACTGAGCAGAACGGAGACCCAGGCAGCCTTTTAGGAGCTCGCATTCAAGACAACAGGACAGAAAGAAAATGCTAAACATATGTAATAAATAAAAAACTACACGGTATCCTCAAAGACTCGTGCTCCAGGATGCCCAGAGAAGAGGGGACAGGGAGGTAAGTCTCCATTGTAAACAGAGTGGTCAGCAGAGCCTCTTTGAGAGGGTGACATTTGACCAAAGACTGGAAGATTGGGGGAAAGAGCATTCTGGGGAGAGGGGACTGGACAGCAGGAGGCTTGGCTCTTCTGCTGACCGGGTAGGGCAGGGCCTGAGGGGAGTGAATGGGGAAGGGAGGGAGGAAGAGAAAGTGGAGCAGACGGCAGGTGGGTCTCCCTGGCTGTGTGAGGACTTAGGCTTTGTGTGAGATGAGGGGAGGTCAGTGTGTGGCGTTGCTTATTGGAGAGGTCAGATCTAACTTGGGCCCTTCTGGTTGCTGTGTCTAGAACAGGTTAGGAGGAATGTTCCTACACAGGGAGACCAGCTAAGAGGCTAGCCGGGCAGCGGTGACTGAAGCTTCCGCCAGATGTGGGGATTGATATGTCATTCATGGGGGGGCGGTGGGGGAGGGGATGAGAATGAGGTTCGAGGACAGATATGGACATGCGTGTAACTTTCAACTTGTTAAATTATAAAGGACTTCTGGACAGAGTGGATGTGTGGAGACGGGGCAGAGGAGCCGAAGATAGCTTCCTTGGCAGAGCCTTGTTTTGCAGAAGGAAATCTGAGTCTCTGAATGCCATAGATTTAGCGCGTTCAGATGGCTGATACTAGATTATGAAGAGGCTCCTCAGAAAAATACATATAAGGTTTTGTTCAGAGCATTGAATGTGTTTATCATCAGCGTGTCTTCCTATTTTGGTAGGGTGAGAAGGAGCTCTTAGAGAAAGGAGATGTTTTGCATGAAATGCAGGGAGAAAGGTGATTGTAGGTGGCTCACAGGGTCCTGGAGCAGGCCACAGCCCCAGCAACTTCAGGGCGTTGCTGCTCACAAACTCCTGTTCCCGTATCCCCCAATTCCTGTCCTCCTTCGTGTGATTCAAAGCTCTTCCTGATCCCACAGATACAAGTAGCACCCCTCCCATCGTCTCCATGTGTATGTACTTTGAAAAAGCAACTGTGGGGCTTGGGGGTGTAGTTCAGTGGTAAAGTGCTTGCCTGGCATACACAAAAGCCTGGGAATCTTAAATACTGCAAAACAATACAAAACAATCCAAAAATGTCCACAAACTTTATTGAGGCATAATGCATGAACCATTTAGTTCACCCTTTTAAAATGTACAATCCAATGGCTTTTAGCATAGTTATAGGTCAGTGCAACTATCACACAATCTGTTCCAGAACCTTTCCATACCTCAAAAAGAAATTCTGTACACTGCAGTGTGCTCCATTTTCCCCACTTCCCCTGGCAATCGCTAATCTCATCTCTGTCCCCACGCGTTTGCCTTATTGACATTTCATATGAACGGAATTGACCAGTTTGTGAGTGTTGTGTGTCTTGCTTCTCTCACTCAGCATATTATTTTCAAAGGAGTATGTACGAATACTTAATTTCTTTATATCGCCAAACTCACGTGTTATTTTTGCACGTGAAACATTTTGGGAGAACTTAAAAAACACAGAGAAAAGAGATGGAAATGTGTGTAATCACAGGCAAATACACATAAAGGGAATTTCTGTGGCCAAAGAGTTAGTGTGTGTGTGTGTGTGTGTGTGTGTGTGTGTGTGTGTGTTGTTCACTGTCACAGTTGAATACAACATCCACAGAGGTTGTGAGTAAATCTCAAGACTAGTGGCCTGATGATTTTTTTTCATTTGATGATTTAACAAATATTTATTAACCACTACACTGCAGGTTTTGTGCCAGGTACTGGGGGCAAACACAGTGATGAACCAAACAATTGCAGCCTTTCCCTGTCATGAAGCATACACGGATGTGGAGTCAATATTAAATACAATATTGGGCAAAAGAGATATGAAACAAACTGATATTAAAATTACAATCTGTGATAGGATTTATTTACAATCCTTGAAGGGTTTATGATAATACTCAGAGTAAGGAGGGCCTACTTTAAAATGGGTAGAGATGAACCCAAAAGTCTGTTGACAAAAGAATGGCTAAATGTGGTATATCCGTACAATGGAATACTACTCAGCCTTAAAAAGGAAGTTAATTTTAGTACATACTACATGGATGACCCTTGAAGACATTACGCTAAATGAAATAAGCCACACACAAGAAGATAAATATTGTATGATCCCACTAAAAGGAAGTACCTAAAATAGTCAAAAGAGGCAGAAGTTCAACAGTGGTTACAGTTTGGGAAGACGAAAACATTCTGGAGCTGGATAGTGGGGATGGTTATACAACAATGTGAATATGCTTAATACTGCTGAACTAGACACTTAAAGTGGTTAAAGTGATAAATTTTATGTCATGCATTTTTACCACAGTTTAAAATGCCCCTGGAGGGTCTCTTGGAGGACTCTGTCCTTAGGTTGGGACTTGAAGGGTGAGAAGGCACCGGTCAGTGGAATTGTGGTCCACACCATGGGGACAGTGTATGCAAAGCCTTGGAGGAGGGTTGGAGCTTAGTGCTGTATTGCAGGAGCTGTGAGGAGGGCACGGTGACTGGGGTGAAGGGTTGTGGGGCTGGAGGGATGAGGTGGACCGGGCCAAGCTGGGAAGGACCTGGTGGACACCTTTATAGCTTAAGCAGTAGGGTGACATGATTAGATTTCCAGTTTGAGTGACAAACCAGACTACAATGTGGAGGATGGGTTGGGGTGGGAAGAAGACCTGGACAGACAGGAAGCCAGTTAGGAGCTGCAGCTTCCACAAGAGCTGCTGGCCCTTGAGCCAGGAGAATGGAGGGCTATATGGCGTGGAGGGTCAGAGCTGTGCCTGAGAAGTGGAATCTTGGTCTTGATGGGGGCTGGATTTGAAGACCTAAAAGAAACACCAGATGATATCTCAGAATTCTGCCATGTGTTGTTGTTGATGATGATGTTGAGACAGAGACGATCTGGGAGGTGGATTTAACTTGGATTGTGTTTGGCTTGAGTTGCTGAGATACACAGGAATGGCCAGAGGTCATGCTTTGGAGGAGTCAGAAACCAGGTTAGAGATCTCTTTGCAAATCAAACTTGGAAACTCTTGGATCATTCTATAACTGAAATATTTGCACACAGGGGTAAAACCAACTAGTGCCTATATTTCCTCACTGTTCTATTTTGAGTTTGTTTTGTTAAAAGACAAGGGATAAAGGGTTTTGAAGATCCTAAAATATTTTGGGGTTAGTATAACCCCAATTGTTTCCTAATAGGGTGGAGTGGAGTCCGGTTTAAGGTTTGGTCTAGTTTTATTCAATCTGTTTTAGGTGCTTATCCCCAGAACTGGAACATGAGAAAATTCTAGTGATTTGTGGAACTCTTACCCTAGTTTTGCTATGAACTTTGAAATAGAAGACAGGTACTGGTTTATGAAAGACTTTGGTGAAGGCTCCCTAAGCTAACTGACCAGAGTTGATTTTGTCCTTGAGGAATGTTTTAGGTTGTAACAACTCAGAGGATGTCTCTAGCTTCTAGTGGTAGAGACCAGGAATGCTACTAAACACCTCTCAAGCAGTATTAAAATGTCAGCAGTGTCGAGGTTGAGAAGCCCTGCCATAACCACAGCTAGGAATCCTTGTAAAGGGCTGCGTTTCACAGGACTCAGTCCCAGGTATATTTCTCGCTCCACGCTTTGTATTTCCTGTATACCCCAAACCCAACCCATCAAGAATTGAACTCCCTAACCAGTTTCAAAGATGGCGCCTCTCTTGCTGATGGTTACACCAGAAATATGAATCTGAACCTTAACCCCTTTTTCTTACAAACTGCACCCCACTTCCATTTCCAATCATCTCCAAGATCCATTGCTTCTACCTGCAGAAGACCTTGGCTCTAATGGATTACCTCTATCTCCACTGCCATCCATTTAGTTCAAACCACCATCTTCCCTCCCCTGGACCCTTCCAGGAGCCTCCTAAGTGAAGTCTCCATTCTGAACCTGCTTCTTCCAACCCAGAGCAGCCAGTCAGATCCTGGTCTCACCCACACCCAGCTGTTCACCACTGCAGGTGTAAAGACAGCCACTTTCTCTCCATAACTCCCAGGCCCAATCTGCTGTGACACTGCCTCCTCCCACTTGCCCTCTTCAGCCTCAGTCCAGCGTGGTGAGTCCTTTCCTGGCCCAGGACCTTCATATTTGTTGCTTTCTCACCTGAAATACTCTTCCCTGGAATCATTCCTTCTTTGACTTTTGGGCTCCAGTGTCATTTCCTGAGGGTAACCTCTGATAACATCAGGTAAAGACACCCCCCCAACTCTTGTCCCTTATTTGTTTGTGGGATCATTGATGTGCTATACCCGTGACACTGGACACTTGTGATGAGGGACCATGTTGGTACTACTCATTACAGCTCGGTGGCAGGCAAGAGCTGAAGCTTTTGTGTGAATGATGAGTGGGATATTAGTGGGAGGAGCTGCTGCCTGGATAGGTGAGTGAATGAGGACGAAATGAAGAGAGGACGTGAGAAACAGGACCAGAGAAGGGAGTCGCTAACTGTGTTTAGGGATAATCAAGAAGGTCCTCAAGAAAGGGCTACATTGGAGGGTGATCTTGAAGAATGATCTGGAGTTCCCCAGGTTCAGGTGAGGCTAAAAAGTCCTAAAGAAAACCTGGTGTCTGATCAGGTCAACACATGGATGGGATGGACCACCCAGAAAAATGTCAGCTTCCACAGTATGGACCGGTGACATCTCACCCCGAACATGCATGTGACTCTCCCAAGGGTCCTGTTAAAATATAGACTCTAGGTTTGTTCCATGGTCAGATTCTCCATTTCTAAGAGGCAGATGCTATAGATACTGCTGTTCTGTAGAGAACCGGAACACCAGAGACAACGTTAAAATGACAGCAGCCCTGTCGTCATGTGCCCTTTGTGGATGGCAGAGGGGCACCTTCTGTTTCCTTCAACGCTTCCTATTTCTTTTATGCTGTCTTGTTGGGGCTTCATTGATGACAGCATCTATGTGACATACTCAATTTGTAAATGTTCGTATCTCCCATATTATTAGTAGAAACTAAAGAGGACTGATTAAGCCACATGTGTCAGGGCCCCCCCCAACCCACCCGCCACTCTGTGCAGGTCATCAGTGTCGAACAACCACAGTAAGGATGTTGGTGCTTTCAGTAAACATCAGGACACCTCAGTATTCTCTTATCTATACCTGCATTTCATGCCCTCGTCCCACTGTGATCTTCATATTATCTCTGTTGTAGTTTTTCGGTGATTTTGTCCAGATGATGTGTACTCTACCACTTAAACTTCTGGAAACCTCCCTGACTCCCACTAGCTCCTATGTCTTCAGAAAAGACAAAGTAGAATTAGTCCAAGTTGGTCTTCATTTGGAAAGTACATCCATTTTCTTTTGAAAATTACACTCAAGCAAATAGATTTCACATTATCTGGAGCCTTCTTTAAGACTCACACAACACCACAGGAGACGGAAGAATTTTCTGTGTGCGACTATGCCATTCATTCTTAACTCATGAAGAAAGAGGGCTTCAGATTTGGCTACACTTTTAGAATCCCCTGAGGAGCGTCAGAAATGTTGATACCTGAGTTCTCTGCCTGGAGTCCTGGTTAATCAGCACAGGTAGGGCCATTTGAGGGTATAGTCAAGACAAGAAACTGCTTGGAAGGCAGGTAATGTGGGAGTCTTTTATAGGATGACATTTTGTGTATCAAAAAATGTAGTTGGGCTTATAGAAGGGTCCATTATGAGCCTGTGGGCAAAGTGACTGAAATGAATGAGTGAATTCTTAAGAATTGGATTCTGCAACATTTCAGGCGTAGGTGGCCTTAAGTCACTTCGCTTCATAACTCACAATTATGTGGTGATATGCTGATGACAAAGCACTTTCACATGCAATATCTGATTTTTACAGGAATTCTAAGGTGAGCAGGGCACTTTTGCCTCTTTTACCCTTTCTGCACACTTCTTCATTAAGTATGATTCAGCTGCTGCATTTTTCTGGCCTATAGCCCTCCCATACACTTCCCCAGCTGGGTTGGGCTCATTTCTCCAGGCGCTCATGGCTTTCTGGCCATCTCATCCTCTACTGCCATTTACTATATTGAACTGGAACAATCTGTTAGGGGCTATCTCACCACGAGACATAGTGAGAGGGTCACCATAGCTTCTTTACTTCCAGGGTCCGTGACTGAGTAGGCATTCAGTAACTGATGAGTTAATACATTCATTTCTACTTTAGAGATGGGGACATTGAGACCAAATACAGGTTCAGCATTCTTGCCTCTGCTAGCCTTTCTGAGCTCTGGACTTATCTTATAAAAGTAATGAGTTTGGAAGTTTTTTCTAACAACCTTGATAGCTCTAAAACAGGTGGGTCTGTTCTGTTATTTTTAACTACATTGTAGTTTGATAAAACTCAACAAAACTCTCCAAATGAATGAAGTGGTCTCAAGAATGAAAATCTAATTAAAGTAGCCCTTCTGTTTGCAAGAACAAAGACTTACATCATACCCACCCAGATGAGGAACCCAACCCCGACTACTGGGCCTTGAAATCACCCCAGGGAGCCACTGAAACAGTAGAGATTCCTGTGTCCTGTCCTTTGTGTTTCTGAAGTTCCCAAGTGGTTTTGAAGCAGATGAATCTGTACTTGAGGGCTGCTTTTTTTGTGTTCTTGGAGATTACTCGTATCTGACCAATAGTGGTTAATGCATGGTCTTCAACCCTGATTTTGTGAATTGAAAACAGCTGGCAGACCCTAACACATCCCAGATTGAGCAGCTGGCTTTGGCCAGACCACGTACTTCACATTGTAGAGACAAGGAGGTTGCCTTCTATGTAAATCATGATGTGGCTATTGAGACCCGGCTCTTGAGCATTTAGAAGTCATTTCCTAATGAGTTAGGACAAGGAAGAAGGCTGGATGTGCTGGAAAATAAAAGAGAAAAAGAAACGTGGAACCACATCTTCCTCTGTTAGGCTAAAGCTATCCACAGAATAAATACGTTTTTCACATATCGTGTATACTATTCCTAACAGGGAACGCCTTTGGTTAAAGTCAGTTAAATTAAGATATTTTGAGGGTTGCAACATGTAAAGATCAAGCAAGTATATGTCCTGGAGTTTAAGCAAAATCTTTCTGGCCTTCATAGAAGAGGCAATCTCTAGGGCATCAAGCTGGTCAAATCCTTGTGACACACCTTCCTTCCATCTTCCCCGAAACCTCTTTCTTTGGCTCTCCCCCTGCCTGCCTGCCGCAGATTGGGAGCCAGCTCATCATGGTTTTAATTGTCAAATTCCCAGGGTGAATATATGTAAACATACAACAGGATGTTCCGCACAGCTGTGCAGAGGGATCTGCAGCCAGTCAGACGGTGTCTTTGTTCAAACTGAGTAAATCCTGTAAAACCTTCAGCTACGTTTAGAGTAGTTGTCAAGTTATTCATTTTCATTTTAAAAGGACCTTTAAAATTTATAAATTGAGTATATTTTAATCTTTTCAAGGATTTAGTAAAGCAAGTGAAAGATTAAAAAAAGATGTTTGGTTTACGTTTACCAACTGAAGATTTTTAAAAATATCTATATTGACACTTTCTAAAACGATTTTACTCTTGCAGACTTGTGAAATTTGAAAGTCCTAATAATATATTCTAAGTATTAGAAACACAGGCTTTAGTCAGACACTTCTGATCTCTAGCATTTATATTTATAATACGTAGATCTAGCAGAAAAAACATCCGTAACATTACACTGGAATATTTCTTTTATTACCCAAGTTAGGAATTGAAAATTATCCATCCCGAAAGTAAGATAGAAACACCATGCTCAGTGTTGCTAAAATAAAAAAGCAAACATCAGGCCACAGCTGATAACAACCTCAGATTTTAAAAGTTAATTTTGCATTTTACGTTTGTCTTTCTGACAGTCTTCAGCCCTGTCCATGAAAGCCTGTAATTCTTTGTGTCTCCTGATACCACTTGAGTGAGGTAATTTCTCTCTGGTTTTCATTTTACTCTAAGGCTTCTTAGGCTTGCTCCAGAAAAGCCTTCTCATACTGCTTTTGACCAAATTTGGACTGTGCTGAAGCATCTTACCATTCTTGCATAATTTCCCTCTGCTTTTTATTTAGGTCTTTTAGGATTGTTCCATAAAAGCCTTCTTAGACTACTTTTGACCAAATATAGACCTTGCTTAAGTATCTGCTTAAGTGTTCTTTAGTGGATTCTGTTTCTGGACAATCTCCTACTGAGTGGAGGTTAGACCTAGTGAGTCCCTTCTAATGTAGAGAGTGTGGCCACAGTGATGGGATGATACTTCTGAGGCCAGGGTACCAAAGCAGGCTCTGTCCCCCTGGCCTGAGTTCTGTGGTTGTCTCGATCACTCTGAGAGAAGCCAGCTGCCACGCTGGATCTGCTGGCTGGAGAGACGTGTGTGGCACAGAACTGAGGGTGGCCTCCTGCCAACACCTCCAAGGAAATGAATCCTGCCAACAGCCCTGAGAGTGTGCTTGATATTGGATTCTCCCTGAGTGAGCTTTCAGATGATATGCCTGCCTGGCACCATGACTGTAGCCTTGTATGAATCTTGAGCCATGCTCCAGTTCCTGAGCCACTAAAACTGATATTAAATATTTGTAAACTGCTAGATGTTGTGGTGTTTTGTTAGGCAGCGTTAGATAACGAATACAAGGACAAAACTTCAAGGTCTACCTAAAGTGTCACCTGCCTTTGGGGAGCTCTCCAGTTGTGAATCCTCACTGGTAAGTCAATATGTGGCGCCATCACCCTTGTTATTGAAGAAAGGGCTCCAACAAAAATAGTTTTCAGACCTTACTTTTTGTCCCACTTATATATATTTTTAGATTTTTTTAAAAAAGCAATATATGCAAATGGACAACCCAAAAGGCACCAAAGAGTGTTAAGTATGAGGTATTTTTTTTTCTTTTACCCTAGTTACTCAGTTCTGTTTCCTAAAGTTCTCAACTATTGCTAGTTCATTGGTTAACCTTCCAGAGACAGTTTGTACATTTACAAATGTGTATGTACCTATTTCTTTCTCCCTGAAAAACAAATGACAGTGGAATTTGCCTTCTAATTGCCTGCATCAGAAGTCTGGCAGATACAAAATACATTGAAATGTTAAGTGGTATTTGCCTTTAGATTCTGCTTTCAATTTAATAATGGAAACTTATCTTGAAGAATAGTTGGAAAATCTTTGAGAGAAAGAAAGGTAACATGTAGTCTCTTTCCCTGAAAATAAGACCTAGCCAAAAAATAATCAGCCTCCACAACTAGAGATCCAAAATGCCAGCCCCAGTCAGCCTATTCTTGCCTTACCTGCCATCACTGTTCTCTTGCTCAGCGGCTACTCTGTAAGGCAGGGTTAGGCTGACTGGGGCTGGCGTTTTGGGGATCTCTAGTTGTTAAAGCTGATTATTTTTTGGTTAGGTCTTACTTTCAGGGAAGTATGGTAGCATAATAATAGGGCTGGAGTGGGATTTAGAGAAGCCGCCTGGTCCCCCCACCCCACACCTCAGCTTTTGCACAGACACATCCAGGTGTCTTGCTTTTGAGCAATTTCCATAATGACGTAGTTGTTGACCTTTGGTGGGGGAGTGAAAATAACTCTTAATATTGGAAAATGTCCCAGACAGTTGTTTCAGCCTTTTCCCTTGATATTTTCTGACCAGCTTTTCCTTAAGAACTCTTTGTATTATGAAAATCGTGTTGTTTTGTGTTGTTGGTGGTGGTGGTGGTATTGTTGTTGTTTTCATTTTGCAGGGCTGGGGATCAAACCCTGGGCCTTGCCTGCTAAGCAAGCGCTCTACCACTCAGCTGGGACCCTAGCCACAAACCATACCGCTTTTTGTGATCTGCTGCAGGTCACCTCTAAGGATCTAAAATGACTCTGTACTAGGCATGGAATGCTCACAAAAGAGGAAAGTGAAGGGCTTCCTGTTGTGCTTTATTTCTCTCTGTTACCCCAGTGGCCAGATCTGGGTCAGTGTTGTTCATGTTGGAGTGTCCCAGGCTGCCAGAACAGCAGTTAGCCCCTTCCATGGCTGGCCCAGAGCCCCTTGCTGCACATCTTAACCTATTTGTGACTTGGTTTCATTTTTACAAAGCGAAGGTGATTAAACAGGAAAATGAAAACAACTCTTAAAAATGGTGGAGCCTAATTCACATGGTCAAGGAAGATTAATAAATGCCTCAGGAGACAGACAGTTTAGGACTTAGAGATGGCATTAGTATTACAGTCATTAACTTTAAATTTTCACGTGGCATGCCGAACAAGTCACAGCCGAGGCCAAGGCTAACTGCGTTCAGGCCCTGCTGAACGTAGATGTCAGTTTTGTTTACTCAACGTGAGCGCTGGCTGTCAGTTGAATTAGGGTGGTAAAATACACACACCTGGCTTTCTGTGCCAACTGCTAAGAATGGCTAATCCTTTTTACTTAATGTTCAGTAAGGCTATAGAAGAAAGCAGCTTACAAATAATGAGGATGGCTGTTTTTCATGCTTCCTTTGATTGGGATTCAGTCTCTGTCTACTGCGTGTCTTGGCACAATTACTAGATAGTTTCTTTTGATTAGAGTAACCCAGCAGTGGATAGACTTTAAATAATTGCTTAATTATTTTACAGCTCTCTGACAGTCTCTGAGTAGAACCAATTAATGTTTCTTTGCTTTAAGGCACTCATTTGTGACCTTGATAAAGTGGGGTGAAACCCCTCCTTTCATCCCTGCCTCCTGTCTTCTTCAACTGCCTTCTCCTCACTCTTCTTTCCTTCTCTCTAAATATGTGGGCATCTTCTATGTGTCAGGCACTCCTAGATATTGTGGATGCGGCAGAGGGGAAAAGAGACAAAGTCCCAAAGTCCTGCCCTGGTGGCACTTACATTGTCATGTGGATAGACAGAATGAGTACACTAACCTGTAGTGTTAACATTTGTCATATGTTGATGGTAAATGCAATGGCAAAGATAATGTGGGGACAGAAGTGAGGGCTATTTTGTACAGGTGAGAAGTGGAGTCTTCTTATTAAGCCTCCTCTTAATAAGGAGTTTTAAGATACTTCTGTGTCTCGGGCTCAGCTTTCAGCTCAGGGGAGACACCTGAGTGACAGGAGTAAAAATCCCGTCCTTCCTCAGCGCGTGCGCAGTGCATGCACATTCCAGGGAGAAGAGACGGATAATGCATTTAAAGTCTATCAGAAGCTAGGAAGTGCTGCAGGAGGTGACGTAAAGAAGGACTCTGCAAGATAGGCGCGGCAGAGTTTGAATGTGATGGTAACTGGGCAGGTCTCCTCAGAAGGTGACATTTGAGGTAAGGTGGGACAGTGATGGGAAGATGGGCAAAGGGACAGTCCCTGCGCAACCCTAAAGGGGCACCATGCCAGAAGCTGCCAGGACCAAGAAGGGGCTGTGTGGCTGGAAGAGAGGGAGTAAAGTTGGTGGAGACCAAGGGAAAGAGGTAGTTTTGGGGTTCACTCTGAGAGAAATGAGAACCCCTAGCAGCCAGGGTATTTTTTTTCTTCGTGTACTGGGGATTGAACCCAGGACACTTAACCACTGAGCTACACCCCAGCCCTTTTTATTTTTTAACACAGAGCCCCATGAAGTTGCTAAATTGCCCAGGCCAGGCTCAAACTTGGGATCCTTCTACCTTACCCTCCGAGTGCTGCGATTGTAGGCATCTGCCACTGTGCTCAGCAGACAGGACTTTGAGCTGACTAAATAAAGTGGATCTGCATTACCTTCTAAAAGAAGCCCCCAACTTCTGTCTCGACATTAAACAAAGGGAACAACAGCAGAAGCTGGGAGAGCAGTCTGGGGCTACTTCAGATTCAGGTGACGGGTGGTGGAGGTTCAGCCAGGCTCTGAGCAGACAGGGTGAGAGGTTATAGAATCTGGAAGCTTTTGAAAGGCAGCGCCGATGGGGTTGGTGGATGGATTGGGTGCAGGGAGAGAGGCGGGAGAGGAGTCCAGCAAGGTGATAACGAACCTTTTAGACCTTTCAATGATAACAAACAGCCTGTTGTGGCACACCTGCCATAGGTTTGCCACTACTGGTCTAGCACAACTCCAGAGGCATCTGGCCGGGGGCTGGGAGCTGAGTTGCCCTTTGCTGGCCTGGGGAAGCCTGGGAGAAGAGTGAGGTTAGCAGGAGAAGTCGGGGGCTCCATTTTGCTTAGAGCTGAATTTTCAAAATTAGCTTTTGTAATGTAGAAACACGCAGGGGAACCACCCTCTTTAATGAAATGCTGAGCACACAGCTGGTACCAAAGTACTATCTCGATGAGAAAGAAAGTGGAGGGTTTGCAGCACAGCTGACTGTAATGCCTGCGGCAGAGCAGTGGTTACTCACACTAGAACCTGCAACATTCCTTGATGTTTTTGCCTCCAGACCACTTGCCCTGATCAAAGGAATTGTGAAATGGTGTTGCTTTGCCTGGAGGGTCCATCTGTGGCTTTCCTTTCTGCCTGTCAAAGATGGTAGGAACTTGTTGGAATCTTGTCTTGGCCAGAGATGAACACTGTCCCTTCCTGGAGGCTCTGGCGATGGATGCGCCTCATTTCAAACACAGTTCTGATTAGGACAGTTCTGTTAAGGAAGCCCCAGGCTCTTTGCACAGACAGTTCCTGGATTGGGCTATTTCTTTCACTTCTACTGATACTTCTGGGCACCAACCTCAATTGTTTTGGGACATCTTTTCGGCCCTGTTTCCCTGCTTTGTATCCTCATTGTCTCCCCATTTGATACTGAGAATAGAACGGGGCGGGGGGGCTTTCACACTGAGCTTTGCTCTCAGCCCTTTTTATTTTTTATTTTACAATAGGGTCTCCCTAAGTTGCTCAGACAGGCCTTGAGCTTGCAATCCTCCTGTCTCAGCCTCCCTCAGTGCTGGGATTACAGATGCTCACCACCACACCTGGCTTGCCCCTGTTTCTTTTCCACCGCAGTGTAAATACATAGTTCTGTGGGCTGGGCTCCTGTCTGCCTCCTCTCTGGCTTATACATTAGAGGGAGCCGTGTTGCTTACCAGGAGCTGAGAATGGTCATGGAGTCCAGAGACATTTGTTCTGTATGGGGAAAGTCGCTAATGGCCTCGCCAGCTTTGCACACAAATTTCAAACGCCTCTAACTGGCAAAACCCCCCCAACCTTGCCGTAGTCTATGCCACAGTCTCCTTTTCCAACCATTATCGTCGTCCTCCCCACTACTCACACTGCGGTACCTGAGCTAATTCTGAAAGCCTTTCTCCTCTTGCTCCCCAACTGGGCAGGCCCCACATCTCCCTTGCCATGCCTCAGAAAATTTAGGGAGGGCCTTTTGGGGGATTTTTGTTTTGTTTTAGTTTAGGAAATCTTTGCTTTGCTTTTTCTGGTACTGGGGATTGAACCCATGGTCTCCCACATGCTAGGCAAGCGCTCCACCACCGAGCCGCGTCCCAGCAGTAGGGAGGTTTTGAAGTGTTGGATGGGTTCACATGAACCAGTGTAGCGTACTTCTTCGGAATACGAACACTCCAAACACACTTGCTGAGGATCAGTGTGTTGCTTACTGTTTGTAATCACTATTTGTGGTGGGAACTGGGACTCTAAACCCAGAGGCTGAGGGTGAAGCCTGTTGGTTTCCTCCCAGGTATTTCTCTTAGCTTTCTTTGCCTTGGGCTGTTCTCCCTTCAGAATGTGGTTTTCTCTGGTGGTTTCAACAGCTCAGATAAGTGTGTCCCTTAAATTACTGAAGAACTAATTTATCCTGTTTGATACAACCCCTATCTTTTGATGCTTAATGTGTTCTGATTCGCTTGTTGGTTTCCAAAGTCTGGATTTACAATAAGATTTAGACCCCACCCCTGTACGCCCTCCTGACACATGGTCTGGAGGAGTGAATCATTAGGCTGGGCAGTGTACAGTGCTTATCAGAAAGGAAACTGCAACTCACTTCTGAAGTGCACTTGCCTAAAAATAACTCCCTTAGACTGATTTTGAAATCTTGAGTAAGAGAAACTTGGTAATCGCAGGTGTTTGGGGAATTTAGAGATGGTAAATTGAAGGACTGGGCAGTCTAGAAGACGAGGAATTGTGTGATGATGAGATGCCCCACGGCCAGTGCGGAGAGAGGTAGACAATACTGTTCTTAAACCATCTCAGGGGCTGGGGATTTAGCTCAAGTAGTAGCGTGCTTGCCTACCAACCATCAAGGCCCTGAATTCAATCCCCAGCACCCCCAAAAACCATCTTGATGTCAGAAGGACCTTAACGTGCCATATACAGTAGGTAGGTTGACTCCCACAGAAATAGCTCTCTTGATTTTATGAGTAATGTTGAGGGGAAAAATTACCCTCTTAATTTTCCCATGTATAGCAGCCAGCGTAAAAGTCAGACTCTTCTTGAGCTCCCCCACGAAGAGGCAAGGCCAAGTTGCCCTCTCTGCCTCTTTCTGATCTGCTCTTTCTCTTTTCACACTGGGCCTGCTGGCTTGTCTTCACCTAGAGCTTGTCGCCATGACCTTGGGATCTGCCACGGTGGGCAGCATGAAGCAGAGGCCAGATTAGCTCCTGATCCAGGAGGGCCAGTGCTGGAAGAGATGGCCCCTGAGAGTGAGCAGTCCTGGGAGCCAGGACGCACGGCTTTGGGGAGTGGGGTGGCCGGGCCCTGCCTGCTGGCCAGTGGTCTGGAGCAGTGCAGACATCTGACTCTTCTTTCTGAGATAACCTTTCCCTTAACCTGCCTGGGCCGGAAGACTCGAGCAAGGAGGCTGTGCTTCCCAAAGCCACCTGTCCATCAGCCCCAGGGCCAGAGCGCCCAGCCAGCCTGGACGGAGCCATGCCGCTCACTGGGAACCCGCCCAACAGAGTCTTCAGGGAAGCTGAAGGGTGGGCTTCTTCCACTTTGTGCTCCTCAGTTCCTTCCCCAGCTCATGTAAGACCATCTCTGAGTTGTTCATTGCAGGAACTGCCACTCGCTGTTGTTCGGCGGCTTTGTTACTGGTTAGAACGCTCGCTGGTCTGATCAGCCCAAGGGTTAAACCTTTCTGCTGGGCGTGTTTCCCTTTACAGCACAGCTCATTTCCTCCTTGCATCAATTTCCACTTCTATCCTTGGCGCCGGGTGCGTTACGAACTTGGCATTCCACCATCTCTCACCTTTTATATTTCGAACTTAAAGTAAGGATTAGCAAGTGTAATATTTTGAATCCTGCCTAGTGACTTAGGTAGGTAAAATACACAATAGAGAAAGCTTTTAGAGCTTAGCTTTGTTGGCACATAAGCAGTAAAAGCGGCCTTTCAGAATTTTAATCTGGGGCATATTTTTCCTCCCTCAATTCCTGTGGCCAGATATTTTTAGGACTTAGGAATGACTTGGGAGAATAAGTGTGATTCTGGGATTCTTCATAGTAGCTTGAAAAAAATACTCCTGTGTCGTTATAAAAGTGGTATCTAAGATATTTGTAGCTTAATACATATGTTAAAGAATTGCTGGTTGTCTAGCTTTATACTCTGTAGTTGTTTTTTTTTTTTTTTTAATACATGTTTGTAGTATCCAATGTTAACATTTCTTGTGTGGAGTTGGTAAATGTACATAACATATCTCAATTCCTTTTTCAACCCTTTGTACTTTTTGTTTCTCATGTAAGAGGAATCATGTGATATTTGTGTGCCTGATTTATTTCACTTAATATTATGGTCTTAAAGTGCATCCATTTTCCTACAAATGCCTCAAGTTTAGCTTTTTTTATGGCACAGTAGTACTTGATTGTGTGTAGATTTTTTTTTTTCTTATCAGTTTAGAAGGTTTTTCATGAATGCAGGCTCAAAGCCAGTTGCTGGTTTAATGCAGTAAAACCAAGATGCCTGGTGAGCCTTAGACAAAGCCCTACCTGGTACCTGCTTATATTTCCGGGGCAGTGTGGCCCACTGGCGCTTTCTGTGACAGAGGGAATTCTGTAAGAGGTACTAGTTGCTTGTGCCCGTTGAGCATTTGAGGTGTGGCAAGTGTAACCGCGGAACTGCCTTTGACCTGAATTTTGGCTGAGGACATTTGAATAGCTTCACGTGGCTTGTGGCGACCATATTGGACAGCACTGTGGACTGGGACAGTTGTTACCTGAAACAGTGTGTACCTGGGACAACAGGATGCTTTCTGAGGACCTCAAGCTTGCATCTAGGAGATGAGTCTAGAGTTAGATGACGATGTAGCACTGGCCTTTTCCCAATCCATTAGGCTGTGGATGGGCCAGATCTCAGCTTTTCCGGTGAGCTGATGGGCAGCCCGAGTTCCTTTAATGCCAAACGGCTGGCTGAGGCTGGCTCTTGCGGCCCTGAGGGGAAACTTAACACCCTTTATGATCCACCTCACACACCTCTCACCTCATTACTCATCACTTTCCCCGTCACTTTCAACTTCCTGTGGGTTAAAAAGATTTTCAGGTCCAAGAACAGGCGGTGTCCGTCTCATCTCTAGACCTTTGCAAACACCATGCTCTCTGGCTGGAGTGCCCTGGCCCTTCCCCTCGTCTGGCTTGCTGCCCCACATCCCGTGAGCCCCAGTTGACAGCCCAATCCCTGTGGCACCTCTGCGGGGATTTCTTGGCCCCTTCCAGGACAGATGAGTGTCCTAGCTGGTGTGCATCCCTACAATAGTGCTTACCACCCTGGACTGAAATTGCTTATTTCCCTCCAGGTCTCTGCCCCTACGCAGAGCTTCTCAAAGGGTGGCTCCCAGCCCAGCAGCGGGAGCATTACCTAGAAGCTTGCCAGAAATGCACACTCTCAGGCTGCAGCTCAGAACTCCTAGACCAGGCATCCTGGGCTGGGGGTCTAGCATCTTGCATTAACAAGCCCTCCGGGGGATTCTGATGCACAGAAAAGTTTGAGAATCACTTGGCTGATCCCATGAAGATGGGACTATCACTCCTGTTGCTGCAACAACACGCTCTGGCTCATAGGAGATGCCCAGGAACACATCCGGGTAGCAGACCTCAGTTATTCTTCGGGTAACTGTTCTATCTGGACATTTCTTCTTATTAGTTTACCCTGGGTTGTGATGTCCTGTTCTGAATTGTGCTTTTCCTGATACTGACATTTTATTGTTTTATTGTAGGTATTTCCTATATGGTGTTACAAATATATTGGGAAGGAAAGAAGAAAGGTAGAAAAGGAAATTTTTTAGCTGAAATTAATTTTAACCTTGTCTCTTTTCTCTAGAGATGATAAAAACAGCTGAGTACATTTTAAAATGTATTGTTATAGTAACATATGCGTAACAGAAAGTTGACCATTTTAAGCATTTTTAAATGTACAGTTAATTGGCATCGAGTACATTTATGTTGTCATATAGCACACCCACTGCCTAACAGATTGTTGCACAGGTCGGGCGTGGTCACCACCATCTATCTGCAGGATGGCTTTATTTTCCCAAGTTGAAACTCTGCTCATTAAACAGTTCCCCTGGTGGTGCATGCTGTAATCACAGCACGTGGGAGGCCCGAGAGTTCCAAAGTTCGAGGCCAGCCTGGACCACAAAGTGAGTTCAAGGCCAGCCTGAGCTACATAGTGAAATCTTATTTTAAAACAAAACAAAACAACCCAATTTAAAAAAAAAACGCAAATAAAAAATAAATAAAACAGCTCCACTATCCAGCCATGGTGGCACCAGTAGTCTCAGCACTCTGGGAGACTGAAGCAGGAGCATTTTAAAATTAAGCCCAGGCTGGGCAACTTAGCAAGACTCTGTCTTAAAACAAAAAATAAAAAGGGCTAGAATGTAGCTCAGTGCAAAGGTCCTGGGTTCAGTCCCTTCTTCTGCAAAGAATAAACAAAAAGCAAAACCAAAAGACTGCTCTCTGGTTCCTCCCCCACCCCTGGCAGTCACCATTTGGTTTCCTGTCTCTCTGACTTGGACTGCTCTTGGGACTTCAGCATTTATAAAAATTTCCCTTTTAAGACTAAACTATTTCATTGTATGTATATCCCACATTTTGCTTTTCTGTTCATCAGATGGACATTTGAATTCATTCTACCTTTTGGTTATGAATAGTGCTTCTATGAATATAGGTGTACAAATATCTGCTGGAATCCCTGCTTTCAATTATTTGGGGTATACACCCAGAAGTAGGATTGCAGGATGAGATGATAATTCTATGTGTGCTCTTTTTAGAAACTGTCATGCTGTTTTCCATAGTCGCTGCACCATTTTTATTCTTACCAGCAATGCCAAGAGCTCCAACTTTTCCACACCAACAATTTTTTTTTGACAATTGTTATGGTTTGTGTCTAGATATCCCCCCAAAGCCTCATGCAGTCATAGGTGGGCCTGCATCTAGAGGGTGTGATTACTAAATTAGTCCACTGATTGGTTTGGCGTAATTCTGCTGGGATCCAGGATATGATGCTAGGATTAAGGGTGGAGCGTTACCCACTCTAAAGGCAGGTAACCTGGATAAAATATAAGGAACAGAAAGAGGCTCATAGGCCCCCTTGCTTGCTTTGCTGCCTTCTGCCTGCTGTGAGCGGTTTCTCCTCTGCGATGTCCCTCTGCCATGTCACCCCACCTAGGAACCAGCCAACTATGAACTGAAACCTCTATGAACTGTAAACCAAATAACCCTTTCCCCCTTTGACTTTGGGTGTTGGCTATTTTGTCCTAGCAATGAGAAAAGTAAATAAGACAACAATTGAGTAGTTGAAAAAGTTGCATATAATGTCTGAGAAAAAGTTTCCAAACTTCTGTAAATATATTTCTTTGATCATTTAAAAAAATCTATACACTGAGTATCTACCGTATGGTAAGTTACTGTACTGAAAGAATGGAAATCAGTAGTCTTTATTCCAGTTAGTCCTATTTGGTTGTAACAAATCCAAAGTGTTTATGATTGGAGAATACCACACAGGAAACCGTAAAGGTCAAAATGTTACCTCTAGCTCCTGATACAGTTTGTGGAAACAACTTGCTTCCAAGACCAGCTTTTTGACAACTGTTCTCGTCTCAGAATTTCTGCAAAAGAAATAACTAGATAACTATACAGACAGGTACGTTTAGGGACTTTCCTTTTCATCACTCAGATTCTCATTATTTTTAACCTTCTGACTTTTGTAGAGCCTGTAGATCTTTCAAGAGAAGTAATCTCTATCAGTGCCTGGCTGCCATCTCTTAGATTTTAAAATATCAGTTTAAGGCTATGAAGTCACAAAACCTGTGACTTATCATTTGAAAGTACATTACATCACCAGGCTCCACTTACTGGCCTGGAAGTTTAACAGAGAAAAGATATCCTAAGTACAAAGAAAGTGAAACAGCAAAAAAGTGGACGTCTCTATTTCTGGTGTTTGGCCGCATGCACTGCTGTGCAGTGTAGTCACCTTTTGTCTGTGGTAGCCTTGTGTCAGCAGTCACCTCCTCTCTCCTGTGCCCTTTCCTGCAGATTCTACTCTCGAGAGCAAGACTTAACTCAAAAGTATGTTCTTTTTAGCTGGGCCTGGTGGCTGTCATCCCAGGACTCGGGAGGCAGGAGGATCACTGTGAATTTGAGGCCAGTCTGAACTACATAGCAAAACCCTGTCCAGGAAAAGGGAAAAAAAAAAGTGCATATATATATAAAAAATATATTATTAGCAAATAGCAGGTAACAATTTTATACCTATCATTTATACTTTCTATTAGTTTAAGAAATATTTATGATCACGCCAAAGAACTTACATGAGGAGGGTATGGGAACCAAGAAGAGGGAATAGGACAGCCATATTTTCATGTCAGAAGCAGGAGGGCAAAGTGAAACTCCAGGATGTTCATTACTCTTGACCAAGCCGCTGGTTTGTATTCCCCCCCACCAGGGAAGCTTTCAGTTTGGGGAAAGCAAAAGAGGAAAGGCAAAGTGGAGGAACAGGCTGATCATGGGAGGGGACTCCCTCACACAGATCTGGAGCTGACATCTCCTGTTCCCGGGCAGTGAAATTTAGGATCAGTACTTTTCCCTCTGCCAATCTGAGGACAGGTACTAAAGCAGAAGCCGCTAAGGTATCTCATGGGTCCAAAGAGTATCCCAGAGCAATTGTATGAATGAAATGCTAATTCCCTTAAGGTGTGGCTAATTATGTCATTATTGCACTGAATTCATCTGTGGCTTTCCTCCACTTACATTTCTGAGGTTGATCGAAACCACTGTAGACATAGGCACAATGTTCCAGGCCTGTAACTCCAGCTACTCTGGAGACTGAGGCAGGAAGATTACAAATCCAAGAGCTACCCAGGCAACTTATTGAGAACTTGTGTTAAAATAAAAAGACCTGGAGGTGTAGCTCCATGGTAGAGCACTTGCCTAGCATGTGAGAGGCCCTGGATTCAGTCCCTAACACCACTAAAACAAAACAGGAAAATAATATACCATGGGATCAATTTGAAATCATTTCTTTTCCCCTGACTTTTATATAGGAGAGAGTCGCCAGCGTGGAAAATACAAGTCCACAGTACCAGTTCCCTTCCTGTTGGTGTGAGTGGGGCTCAGAGTTATAACTTCTTTCTGGTGCCTTTGCTTGCGGGTACTGGTGGCTCCTAGCAGGTGCGGAGGGTGAGGATGGCCCAGCACTGATCAGAGCAGCTGAGCTTCAGCAGCAGATGGCTTGCAAAGGGCCGGCCTAGGAGAGTTTCCCGGCAGTGGCAGTGAGTCGTTCTGAGTCATCTAACTGCCTCCCTGACCTTGTTCCTTTTATGACCACCTGACAAGAACTGCCAGATAGGTCAAGGGTCAAAGGTTCACAAAGTGATCTTACTGTTTTATTCCCTGAGAGTGAATATTTACTCAGTGGTTATTGTATCATATCATATAGCATATCGCATCACTATGTTAGATTGAACAGTTCCCTGGGAAGGTCCCTGTAAGTCATAGCTATCTTGTCTGGATGTTAATAAATGAATGATAGTAATATATTAGCCTGGTTGAGTCCTTAAAGAAGGCTGGACCTTAAAGATGTGGAGTAGTAGGTAAAGACTTCAGTCTTGAAACAGAGGAAGGAGGGAAGCAAAGCACTGTGGGATCTATGGACTGCTTTAAAAAGTTTTCCAAGGAAATGTTGTAGACAGATACTTATTTTCTACCTGTAAAAGGTCGCCTAAAAATTGACATCTAGTGATTTCCAGGAGATATTAAGAGAAAAAAAACCCAAAGTACAAATGAGCATAAATGTACCACTTTAGTAAAAGAAAGAAGGAAACATAAGGAAAAAAATACATGTATCTGCTTTTGTTTGCAGGGAGTAGGGACAGATACCGGGGATTGAGTCCAAGGGCACTCTACCATTGAGCCAGACCTTTTAGTTTTTTGTTTTTTTGCTACTAAGTAGCCGAGGCTGGCCTTGAACTTGTGATCCTCCTGCTTCAGCCTCTGGAGTAGCTAGGATTATAGGCATGCACCTCTGTGCCCAACTTCTGCTTATCTTTTTAAAAAGAAAAAGGATAAGCAGAAAGCAGTATAACTAGCAGTTATCTGGTGGCAAAAGAAGAAGGGATTATGTGAGAAGGACCACTGTCTGTATTTTTTTATATAGTTTTGGTTCTTGGGAACATCCTAATGTTCCACATTTAAAAAAAATAATGGCGATCAATAAATATAGAAAACTAGGGGCTGGGGATTTAGCTCAGTGATTAGAGTGCTTGCCTTGCAAGCACAAGGGCCTGAGTTCGATCCTCGGCACCACAAAATAAATAAATAAATAAATAAATATAGAAAACAGAGGACCTTAAATCCCAAAGCAAAATGAAGCTTGATTATATTTTAAATGAATACCATAGTTTCAATGGAGGCAGAAAAGCAAAGAATCTAAGGATTTATCCAGTATTTATATATCTGCATGCTCAGTCTTGGAAGAGGTTGGGTGACCAAGGAGAATTACAATGAAATCCTGAACTATTTATGTAGTGATATGAGCAAATCAACTCTGAAATAATTTTAATCCCATTTTATAATGAAATGATGATTGCTTTAGGGAGCCAGGGTTCTTGCTGAGGGGGAAGGAACATACGGATATGAAATGCGAGGGGAAAGGACATGGTAGGATCAGTTGGAATAAGTAGTATAGCTCTGGACTCACTTCTGAAATATATACCCACACAAACATTGTGGTCTCTAATATCATTTCCCACGAAAAGGAACCATGGCTCCCTGGAGAAATGGCAGATTACAGGGCTGGAGCAGAGCAGGAATAATTTGAGACTGGAATATCTCACTGCTGTCTCAGAGTATGGAATTGCTCAAAGAATGATGGGCGTTGCCGGACACAAGTGTCAGCCTGAAGGGACGCCCGCTGCCTGAGCCTGAAACAGTTTGAATAGTAATGACTTCAAGGAATTACAAACCACTGGGGAAAACAGGAATTCGAGCATTTACTCGGTTGACACTAATCACTAGGTAAATGAATGGGAAGAGGGGAGATGGTGCTTACCGTGGACTGGCTGGGCTGACTGATGAATTTGGAGGGGCTGCTGGAGCTGGGAAATTCTCCTTTCCCAGCCATTGTAGTAAAGATTGGATCTGGCCGAATCTGGATTGAATGCTATTTCTAGTGGGAAATTATGAAACGGAGCAGGATCTTTGCATTGCTTGAAAGTGTGCCCACCAAAATTGCGAGCTTGAAAAACAAGGTGGAGAAACCAGGCAACATCTTGACTGTGTGATCAAAATGAAATGATCAGCAAGGGGCAGAGGACAGCATGGCCTGCATGTGACATACTGAGAAGGGGACAGCATCACCTGTGTGGTGTTCCAGGAAGATCGTGTAACCTGAGTTCATTTGGAAGGAGACCGCAGACAAACCCAAAGATGGAGCATTCTTTGAAAAAATCAAAAAGGAGGAGCAAGGCGTAGTCTTCAAAAAATGTCAGAGTCATAAAATGATTTTTATTTAAAAAACAGTTGTGAACATGTTACAGATTAAAGGATATGGGCAGTTAAACAATTGATTATAGAATAGATCCTGTACTCGAAGGAAAATAATACCTTAAAGGACATTACTAGGTCAGCAGCAAAGTAGGAATATTAGATAACTATTAACGTTAGTGTTGATGCTGAATTGTTCAAAGCTGATAATTACTGTATACTGTGGTTATGTAGAAGATGGTAAGACACTACCAGGAAGTATGTAAAGGGTAAAAGAGTATGATGTAACTCTGTAAACTATGTACAACTAGTTCAGGGAGGGAGAGAGTGTTTGGGGAAGATCGCATGAGGCAGTGCAGACAGGACAGAGCTCTGTGTGTATCACGTGTATGGGCATACACAGGAGAGTGTACAAAGAATAATGCAAAAGGGATAAAACTTAATAGATGATCTAGGTAAGTGGCACATCTTTGAAAATGTTCCCTTATATGGAGACAGTCTATGGTTGCACAGATATTTCTTCTTTTAAAAATTTTTTATTTTAATGGTACATTTTAAATGTGCATAGTGATAACATCCATCATAGGGGATTTGTCCCTGTACATGATATATCCTGCTGCTGCTTTTTTCCCATTCCCCTCCCCTCCCTTCATCCCCTCCTCCCTCCTTATTTTAAAAGCTCTGTTTCCATTTTTCCCTTCTATTCCTTATCTCTCTTGTCCCTTCGTTCCTTTCCCCCTCCCCTTCCCTTGTTCCCTTTCCCATTTGAACACTTTCTTCCCTTTCCCAATATATTTTAGCCTTTATTTACACTTTCAGTTTCTCACACCAGAGAAACAATGTGGTATTTAAGCATGTATGTTTGATTTATTTCACTTAAGAGTATGGTCTCAAGATGCATCCATTTACCTAGAAATATCTCAAACTTATCATTCTTTATGGCAGAGTAGTACTCCATTGTATAAAAAAAA
>PVJO010008666.1:0-73765 GCA_004026905.1 Hystrix cristata | reverse complement strand
TAGAATAGCAAAAACAATTCTGGGTAACAAAAGAAAGGCAAGATGATCCCAATTCCAGACTTCAAGTTTAGTACAAAATGTAATGATCTTGAGTGTCTTCAATATAAAGGCTAAGGCTTGAAATGGCAATAAAACTTGAATTTCTGCTTCTTTATGTACTACATTATGCATCAGACATCACGTGTCCCTTCTATGCCGGCTCCTCACAGATCCAAGTCTAGAGATAAATCACGGATGTCAGTAAGGAGAGAAATAATGAGTCCCCATGGGAAAGTTACCTTTGAGATCTCCAGGGGATGACCTTGTGCACATCATGATCTTAAATATGGCTCAGAGAGAAAAGATGACTTTCACCTTTGCAGAGCAGTTCATGTGGCCAAGTTAGGTCTGCCAGGAAAGACCCTCGGACTTCACAAAAAGTGACATCAGAAGTAACTAATGCATTGCAACAAAATCCAAGGAACATTATTGATTGTACTTATTGGCATAACTATGCTTACTCTCTAAAAGCAGTTTATAAAGTATAATAATTAAAATAATATGTTCACTTAGGCTAGTGATGGTGAAATTTAGAGCTTTCAATGATACAAACAGCCTGCTGCGGAATGCATGCCATAGGTTCGCCACCACTGATTTAGACAACGTACTAAGTTATTTGAGACAATGTATTAAACTATGCTTAGCTAATTAAATACATCTTGGTCAGTATTTAGCAAAATTACTGAAATAATAAGGTAGAAATCACATAATATTGAAGAACTTTGTACACATCTAATATATAAAAGTTTTTATTCTTCATATACTGATTCCAAATTTCACTCAGCCTAGTTTTCTACAATATTTTCTTTTAGTTAATAGTTTGTTGATGTTTCAGTTTGTTTTAATATGTAGATATTTTGATTTTAAGAGTTAAGAGAATGCATGATGCCCCCTTCCAATAAAAACATGTTTTATTCTTTTGATTATATCTAATGCTCAAATTATTGACAGAGTTGAAAAGAGAAACTACTCAAATTTGAGAGTTAGATTACTTAGATACCTTATGATATATCAGCTAAAAGTTTTCTAATCATCCCTACCATACTATGCCATGACTGATGATTACTGAAAAAGCAAACAAAATACAAGCTAATGAGAAAGCCAACTAGAATAAAGAACTTACCCCAGTAACGTGAATGACAATGAGGAAGGAGGAAGATAACCCACGGTGAGTGGGTTCTGGATGTCTGCAATGAGGGACAATGTAATTTGTATTGTTGAAGAATCTCAGCTTTGTTTCGAAGCAGCAGGTATGGGGGATGCAAGCATCATCTAGAACCACAAATGAGGAGAAAGCATGAGACTTATTCTGTGTCTCAGCTCAAAGGTATAAAGTTTGATGCATGAAAAGTGACCACTACTTAAGATGAATGAAGAGTCCCAGTAGAAATTCAGTTTTAAGATAAAACAAAACAGTGAACACAGACTAGGTGTGATGGTGCAAGGCTCTAATCTCAGCTACTTAGGAGGCGGAGGTGGAAGGATTCCAAATTTCAGCCCATCTGGGTGAATTTAGTGAGACTTTGTCTGAGAATAAATGTTCTGTGTATTTAGCTCAGTGGTAGGGCACTTGCCAAGTGTGTGTGAGGCCCTTGCTTCAATCCCCATTAAATAAAAAAGAAATGACTATGGTTTGAATGTATTCCTTCAAATTTTATCTGTTGAAATCCTCAGTCCCAAGGTGTTGATACAAGAAGGCAGAGTCTTTTGGAGGTGATTACTCCCAAAGGATTCCACACGAAAGGGATTAGTGTCTTTATAAAGGCTCTGGACAGCTGCATTTCCACTTCTACCAGAAGATGACACAGACACGAGGTGCTGTCTGTGAGGAACAGGCATTTGCCTGACATCTAATCTGCTAGTATGTTGATCTTGGACTTTGCTGCCTCCAGATCCGCTAGTATTTATAAACCCCCCAGTCTATAGAGTTCTTGTTATAGTAGTCAGAGCAGACTAAAACAGAAATTGGTATGAAGAGTGGAACATTGGAAGAACAATTACTTAAGAATGTAGAAGTGGCTTTGGAACCGGATAATTGGTAAAGACTGGCAGAATTTCCAGCTGTGTTTCAAGAAAAGGCTACATAGCCACGAATGAACCACTGAGGGTGATTCTGTGAGGTCTGAGAAGAAGAGGACAGCTTTGGAGAATGACTCAGTCTTCATAGAGGATATAAAAGCGTGTTTTGAATAGAATGTGGGTAGAAAAATGGACGCTAAAGGCTACTAATTATTTGTTAGGGGAAAGTGTAGAATATATACGGCTAGAAACTGGAGGAAATATCACCCTTGTTAAAAAATAGCAGATAACTTGGCTAAATTGTATTTATGTTCTACTGTTTTGTGGAAGATAAAATTCTGAAGAAATGAAATTGGACATTTGGCTGAGGAAACTTATAAGCAATGTGTTGAAGGTGCAGTGTGGCTTTTCTTGAGTAAAATGTGAGAAATGAGAAACATTCTTAAGATGGAAATTTTAAAGGAAAGGGAAGCAGAAATTAAAGACTTGAAAAATGCTGCCCATACGGAAAAGGAGTGTTCCATGAAGAATATCGAAGGTATCACCAAACTGTGGCTTGATAAGATTAGTATGGCAAGACTGCCTAAGAAAGCCAGGTGGTATTCCTTAAGAAAATGAAGAGATGACCGCGAGGCATTTTGGATTGGATCTACCCTTGCATCACAAAGTGTACAAGGGCTTTGGGACTGAGCAGTTTCAAAGAGAGGTCTAAGATGCCTGTGGGCCTCTCACTTGAAGCGTAGGGTCACCTCATGTCTCTCTTTCCTACATGCTGCAGTCACATTCTTTGTCAATCACAAGTGTGGTTCCAGTAGGGCTATGTGTGGTGCAGGCCTTGGTGACCTCCACTTTAGATGTACTCAGGAAGCCTCAGCGGCCTCCACACAAGGCCATGTTTGCAGGTTCCCAGAGCGCATGGGCTGTGAGGGTATGGACAACACTTTCATCTGGCTTTGAAAGGATGCTCCTCACAGGGCACGCAGGGCCAACCCCAACCCCAGCTCTAGACTGGTAAAGCCAGACATGTGAAACTCTAGCTTACAAATGCTGCAGGCATCTACCGCCAACCCATAAGAATTGAGGCACGGATTGTGACCAGCAACACTGTGGGATTAGGGACAGCCAAGACTGCGAAGGGAAAGCCATCCAGAGCTTTGGAACCCAACCTCTACCTAGTAAAACTGCAGAAAAGGGACCTCTGTCCCAGTGGGCTTTGGGGACACAGTCTTAAGTGAAATTTTATTCTCAATTCTTAAGGTTTTAGGCTTACTTAGGAACTGTTATTTTTTTCATCTTATTTATTTTTCACCACTTTGGAAAGGGAATACATATATTTGATGCCTGTCCCACCATTATTTGTTAGAAACATATAATATGCTTGATTTCAAAGGTTCACGGTAGGAAAACAACTTTCCTGAAAATGAATCATACACTGAATTCTAACTATTTCTGATTTGACTCAAACTTTAGGCTGATCAAAAACTGGAGAAATTTTCTTCAAATGCATAAAGACCAACACAAGCCATAAGGAACATAAGGATATACAACATAATCACAGGAATAAAATAAAGCTTCAGTAACCCTAAAGAAACGAAGATCAATGAATTGCTTGACCTAAAAAGCAACATAAGAATCTTACAAACTCAGTCATAGAAGAACACATCCAATTGGACAAAATCAAATGAGTCAAATTCATACAACACATCGGAATGGTTGCTCTCAAGGGGCATGGGAAAGAGAAATGGAGAGTTGTATTTGTACAGCTGTACAATTTAATTATATGAGACAAATTGTTTCATGTG
This sequence comes from Hystrix cristata, assembly GCA_004026905.1. Taxonomy (NCBI): domain Eukaryota; kingdom Metazoa; phylum Chordata; class Mammalia; order Rodentia; family Hystricidae; genus Hystrix; species Hystrix cristata. The sequence continues at coordinate 69,905 of PVJO010008666.1, read as the reverse complement.
ATTAATTTTATGATAACAGTGTTCCTACAGTTAAAAATACTGTATTTTACTCCTAAAAATTTACGAGGGTACATTTCACTTTAAGTTTTCTTACCACAGTATTTTTTTTTTTAAATAGGAATTTTCCTTCTAGTATTGTTTGGCTAAGAGAGACTCTGTGTAATTCCATCCCTCTCATAGATACAAGACTCAAACCCTGTTAATTACCATCTAGTGAATGGTCCTTAATGTAATTTTACATTTTTCTTTTGGTCCCACGTTCAAAAATAAAAATTCTTATTATATATATATATATATTTTAAACAATTTTAGTATCTAAAAATTATAATAACAGAATAATAGTTATTTCCAGATTTCTCTCATCTAGTTTCTCTTATTTTGTGCTTCAGCGTTATAAATTTGATGAATGACAAAGACTAAGTACACTGTAGGGGAGATCACCAGAAATCCAGCGGTCACCAAGCAGGAATAAAAAACCCAAATATGAAACATCAGTTAGGGTCATTTAAAGAGGGGAAATTTAACATAAAGTATTATTAATTATTTTAAGGGCATTACACACTAAACTGGGTACAGACAACGCTAAGGAGTATTGGAAGAGTAGATGTACAGTCAACTCTAACGTCTTGGAGAGTTTCCAAGGGAAGAACAAACTGGGAACAACCATCACATTTCACTAGACAGGAGCACCTGTGGCCCAGTAGATGGCAAAGACATTCTTTCGGGGGCCACAGGCTGGGGCCAGGTAGCAGGTGTCCCCTTTGCAAGAATTATCGGTTCTTATAAGGAATATGTGAAAATCAGTAGAAAATTTCCCATTGTAATTCTAGTAAAACTTATCTACAGAAACGCTAGTGGATTGTAAAATATCTCCTTACTGCTTGTCACTGCCAGAATCTCATTTGCTGGCAGGAAGGCTACCAATGCCAAAGAGTCAGTGCCACAACCACGCTGTGAGAATGTGAAACAGCACCCGAAGCAGAAGCGGACCCTTGTGCTCGCCCGTGTCCCTCTGCTCATCGGAAGCACCACTGTGATGCCCGGCCACATTCCAACAGGGCCCAGCCCCAGCATCACCCGTGAAGGCTAGTGAGGATGGATTTAGGCGGACAGGGCAATGGCTGCATAAATGGCACATATGCCACCTTGAATGAGAGTATGTGTAACAAAAAAATCCCCCAATATCCTCCCTTCATTAAGATGTGGAAAGAAAAACATAGCTTCTTTCTTTTTTTATAACTCTTCTTCATGAGCCCAAAACTGCTAAGTAGCAAGAAAGTACCACAAACAACATTTTAGTCCTACGGTTTACAACTTAAATATACACCTCAGACATAGACTCGGTGTGGTTACATAAAATGCTTAGCCTCTTAAATGTCCTCTTCACTCAGAGATGGCTCAAAAAATGTGAAAACTGACATCCATTCAGCCTCATACTGATGAAGTGAATAATATTCCTGGAGCTGTGTGGTATCATCCGGGCCATCGCCATGGTGAAGTGAGGGATCACGTGGGCTCGTCTGCTCCTGGGACTGCTTTGTTTAGAAGCAAGACCGAATTTACCTGCATTTTCCACAAGGAGTACTGGAATATGTCCTTAGAACCATAACTTCTGACCGAGATCTCTTAGAAATCACCAGTGTTAGTGAGTTCCTGGTGTTTGGCTTTATTACCCCAACAAATGTTAGTTGTTCCTTACTATTATTGCATTTCAGAATTTCAGGAATCCTCGTTGACAATGGAGGATGGTCGTAATGAGAATTTCAGGTTCATCTATCCACTGAGACAGCTGGAGTTTTTCACTCCCATCCAGAAATGGTTCATGTGGAACAGTCTGTACATATATGTAGAGTTCTATTAGCAGGCTGCAGGAAACTTCATACTACCTAAATCTTCACAAGCTACCACATAATTATGGGTGGTAATTATGGGGCTTTTTCTTAGATTATGCTGCTTAATATTTACCTATAGAGATTGGGCATAGTGGAGATACAATCTCTTACATCTTCCTGTTCAATCTTATTTTCTTCATTGTCTCTCATAGGCAGTACATACTTGTATACAGTTTTTCCTTTTTAAAAAATCATATCTTTGCACCCTCCTTAAACTCTTGGCTAAGTGTTTTCAGTACAGTAGAGAATTCAGCTTACTGATAGATAAAACTAAATGGAAAGTTATTTCAGAAAGTACATTTTCACTAGAATACAAGATAACATGCTACATATGCATAGGACAAAGATTTCATATTCTGAATAGGAAAAATTGTTATCAAATCAGTAAGATGAAATAGTATAAAAATGGATTTGAGACAGGAATAATAGACATTCAACAGAATAAATGTGACTAATACACATTTTTAAATGTTTAACTTTACTAAATGCCAAGTAAATATAGAAAAATAGAGAAACTATAAGTGTAAATAAGGACAAAGAGGTGTAATAGATGTTATATAAAAGGAAGATAATATTCAAAAGGGAGGAGAATTAGAAAGGGAGAAGGGGGATAAGTAGGAAGGGAAAAAGGAATGAAAGGGGAAAGGGAAAATATGAAAAAAATAAACCTGCTGTAAATAAGGAAGTGGGGAGCAGAAGGGAAGGGTTGGGAAGAGGAGGGAAAACCAAGATACATCATGTACAGGTACAAAATAACCATGATGGATGTGATCATTATGTATACAATTTGGAAAAAAAAAAAGACACAGAATTTTTAGAAATAAGAGAGTAATAAAAATCTTAATTTGAAATATTATAATGCATATATAATGCATATATTTGACTTGAAAATCAAGGTTAGCAAATTCTACTGAAAGATGCCATTGGAAGGCCAAATTTTTTACAATTTTATTTGAATGGTACATTTTAGGTACACATAGTGATAACATTCATCATAGGGGATTTGTACCTGTAAATGACATAACTTGTGGCTTCTCTTTTCCCCTCCATTCACCCCTCCTCCCCCCTTATTTACAAAAGCTCTGTTTCCATTTTTTCCTTCCATTTCTTACTTCTCTTGTCCCTCCATCCCTTTCCCCCACCGCGTACCTTGTTCCCCTTCCCATTTGAATAATTTCTTCCCTTTCCCAATATAATACATTTTAGTCATTATTTACGCTTTCAGTTTCTCATACCAGATAATGCGGTATTAAACATATATGTCCAATTTATTTCGCTTAAGAGTATGGTCTCAAGATTTATCCATTTACCCAGAACTTTCTCAAGCTTATTGTTCTTTATGCCAGAGTAGTACTCCATTGTATAAAAAGTCACATTTTCTTTATCCATTCTACAGTTGATGAACATTTGGGCTGTTTCCAAGATTTAGCTATTACACACTGTGCCTCTATAAACATGGGTGTACATATATAGTCGTGGTGTGATGCTTTTAATTCTTTTGGGACGATACCAAGAAGGGGAATAGCTGGGTCAAATGGAATCCCTAGACCTAGTTCCCTGAGGAATCTCCACACTGATTTCCATAGTGGTTGTACCAGTCTACATTCCCACCAACAGTGGAGAAGGGTTCCTTTTTCTCCACAGCACTTTCAGCATTTCTCAATGGCTGATTTGTTGATAATAGCCACTCTTTCTGGAGTGAGGTGGAATCTCACTGTTGTTTTAATTCTCATCTCTTGAATGACTGGTGATGTTGAATATTTTTTCTTATGTCTATTTGGGGTTTCTAATTCTTCATCTGAGATGTGTCTATTGATTTCAACTGTCCATTTTTGGATTGGGTCTTTACATTTTGGGTGCCTGATTTTTTTGTGTTCTTTATACATTTGAGATGATAGTCATTTGTTGAAGGAATATCTGGCAAATTTTTTTTTTCCCACTCTGGGTTGTCACTTTCCTCTGCTGGTGGTTTCTTTTGCTGTGCAAAAGCTTTTTAATTAGATCAGGTCCCAATTGTTGATTCCTTGTGATATTTCCTGGGCAATTTGGGATTTGTTTATAAAGTCTTTGCCTACACCTAAGTCTTCAAGAGTTCTACCTATTCTGTCTTCTAGAAGATTTAGTGCTTCTGTTTTAATATTTAGATCTTTGATCCACTTTGATTTTAGGTTAGTGCATGGGGAAAGATATGGGTCTAATTTTAATCTTTGGCATGTGGATAGCCAGTTTTTGCAGCACCTTTGTTAAAGAGGCTGTCTTTTTGTCTGCGAGGGTGTTTGGACCCTTTGTCAAAGGTAAGGTGACTGAGATGGGCTGGGGATTTAGCTCAGTGATTAGAGTGCTTGCCTTGCAAGTACAAGCCCCTGAGTTTGATCTCCAGCACCAAAAAAAAAAAAAAAAAAGAAAAGAAAAGAAAAGAAAAAAAAAAAAAAGAAAAAAAAAAACCAATAAGGTGACTGAGAGTGTTTGGACTTGTTTCTACATCTTCCAGTCTGTTCCACTGATCTTCAGGTCTGTTTTTTTTTTTTTTTGGTTGTTTTTTTTTGTTTGTTTGTTTGTTTGGGGTTTTTTGCCAGTACCATGCTGTTTTTATTATAGTAGCTTTGTAATATAGTTTTAGGTCAAGGATTGTGATGGCCCCTGCTTTGCTTTTGTTGCCCAGAATTGCTTTTGCTATTCTAGGTTTCTTTCAGTTCCAGTGAATTTTAGGATTGTTTTCTCTTATTCTGTGAAGTATGCTATTGGTATTTTAATTGAGATTACATTAAATCTGTATAACAATTTTGGCAGTATGGCCATTTTCACTATATTGGTTCTTCCTACTCAAAAACAAGGGATATCTTTCCATTTTCTGATACCTTCCTCAATCTCCTTTTTTAAAGTGCTGTTGTTTTCAATGTATAAATCTTTTATTTCCTTCATTAAATTGATTCCTAGGTACTTCATTTTTTGGCATGCTATTGTGAAAGGGGTTGTTTCCTTAATTTCTCTCTCAGTGAGTCTGTTATTTGTGTACAGGAATGCTGTTGATTTTTAAGTGTTGACCTTGTACCCACTTATGCTGCCAAATTTGGTTATTAAATCTAGAAGTCTTTTGGTGGAGTTTTTGAGGTCTTCTATATAGAGTATCATGGCACCTGCAAATAATGATAATTTAACTTCTTCCTTTCTTATCCTTATTCTTTTGATTTATTTCGCTTGTCCAATTGCTCTGGGTAATGTTTCCAGAACTATACTGAATAAGAGTGGTGAGAGTGGAATCCTTGTATTGTTCTAGTTTTTAGTGAAAGCTTTTAGTTTTTGACCATTTAGTATGATGTTGGCTGTTGGTTGGTCATAGATGGCTTTTATCAGATTGAGTTAAAGACCATCTATTCCAATTTTCTGCTGGGCTTTTATCACAAATGGTGTTGGACTTTGTCAAATGCTTTTTCTGCATCTATTGAGAGGATCATATGGTTTTAGTCCTTGTATCTGTTAATATGGTGTATCACATTTATTGATTTACATATGTTGAACCATCCCTGCATCCCTGAAATGAATCCTACTTGGTCATAGTGTATAATCTTCTTGATAATGTGTTGCATTCTGTTTGCCAGTATCTTACTGAGGATTTTTGCATCTGTGTTCATTAATGAGGTTGGCCTGTAGTTCTCTTTTTTCATTGGAATCTTCTCTGGTTTTGGTATCAGGGTAATGCTTGCTTTCAGAAATGAATTTGGGAGTATTGCTTCCCTTTCAATTTTATTAAACCGTTTGAGATGTAGTGGCATTAGATCTTCTCTAAATTTCTTGTAGAATTTAGTATGAATCCATCAGGACTTAGGCTTTTCTTTGTTGGTAGGTTTTTATTTATTTTTTTCAATTTGAAGAGCTGATATTGGGTTATTTAGAATCCTTATATCTTCTTGATCCAGTTTTGGTAATTTGTATGTGTCTAGAAATCTGTCTATTTCTTCTGTATTTTCAATCTTATTAGATGCAAGGCCAAATATAACATGAAAATTAATTTTAAAAAGGTTTAACAATAATAAAAAACTTGTAAACTCTGAGAGGTATATAATGTCCTCAAATCTTTAGAGTAAATAGATAGTTTTTATCACACTGACCTTATGTATCTGAGTATGTTTTATCCAAGTTAGAGATAAATTTCTTAAAATTGGTAAAGAATTGTTAATAAGAAAACTAAAAGCTAAGTGTTGGTCTCTCACTGACTAGGCAATGACTCTGAGATGTTGCAAGTTAACAAGAACGAGGTGCATGAATTCAGCATCGTGTCAGTAGTGCAGCCTCTATTGGTATAAGTCTGTAAGTCTCTTACTGATATCCATAGAGAATGCCAATCGGTACTTACTTGCTTTCTATTTAAACAACGCATTACCAGTTAGGGTACAATCTAAAGTATTGTAACAAAAATTCTCAAAATATAGATCTTAAATTAATTTGTTGAGTGAATTATTTCTTTCACACACTATTCAGAGATGAGTTGAGGAGGGCTAGTGGAATATGGCTACAATCCTCCATGTGCACATATTTAATTTTTATTTTTTCCAGTACTAGGAATTGAACCCAGGGACATATATCCATGCTACAGTTCAGCTCATTTTATGTTTTATTTGAAAGAGGGTGTCACTAATGCAGAGTTGTCCAGGCTGGGCTTGAATTTATGATCTTCCTGTCCCTACTTCTCGAAGTGTTGGGAATACAGGGATGCATCCCCACACCCAGCTCATTGCATCTTTCACTGTTGCTCAATCATCCAAATTTCCACCAAGAGCAAAGGAAAAATGACAAGTCAAAAAAAATGTCTTGATCTACAAGAACGACTCAATTTGCACATTTCACTGACATTCCACACTACTTGCTTTCAGACTTGGTCACGTGGCAATGCACAGCTGCAGGAACATCTGGGATTGTAATTCATAGCTCGGTAACTACACAAAACAACTCAAAGATCCTTTCACTAAATAAAGGGAATAATAAACATTATGGTATATGTTCTCTGTATACCATAATAAATATTATGGTATACAGTCTCTTTCCTATGAAATGCTCTGCAACAGTGTAGCTGTCTCATGTGCTTACATAGTGTATATTGTTCTGGCTTCCATTGTCTTCATCTTGAATGCTCTGTGTTCTCTCTCTCTGATTTTCATCCTGCCACATGTTGGATCTATAACAGGTTCTTTTTAGGGCAGATGGTCTTTTCCCTCCTGGAGTTTGATATGAAAATAAGTTCCTCAAAATCAGGAAAAAATGGCATCATTAAAATAGCATTGCAAAACAAACAAAAACCAGGCAGTAATAGTTTATGGGAATACCTTATTCCATATCATAAATGTGACTTAGAACCACTTAAAGATTTCTGACAGACTTGAATACAATCTACATTTAATTTTAAGATTTCTCTACCTTCAGTTTCTTTCCCAGTTCATGACAATTTCATTTTTACCTTTCATTGTCATAAACACAAAACCTAAACTAAATTCAGCAAAGAAACATGGACTGAAAACTTGTAGTCGTAAAGCTTGAATTACAACCATATTACAGGACAGAAAACTAAAATATCAAAGAAATAGGTACAAAATATAATAAAATGAGAGATAAGAGACATGCATGAGTGTTCACATCTTGCCTGTAAGTTTATCTGTAGATAAGAAAAGGCATCAATGTAAGTATATGGCAATAAAAAGTAAATAAAAAAGAAGATTAAAGTAGCAGTTCAAAGAAACAGAACTGTATGGATATTAAACATATGGTGAGCGATTTTATGATACCCTGTGGGTGCTATTAAAACACCCACAAGTAATCCGATTACTTGTCCCATCTGGAATCCACAACACTTTAGGTTAGTTGCTGTGTACCTAGCTGGATGCCGTCAAAATAATTGGAGTGCTCTTATTTTTTTTTCCTTTATTGGTATTTTCAATCATGGACAAAAGTGACACAGACAGTGTATCCAAAGTGCATAATTAAATATGGCAAAGTAGTCTTATCTATTATTTTAGTGTTTCTCATGAGTTTCTGGTATTTTGATGTTCTGCATAGCGAGAAATACTTTACTTCAACTTGGGTCATCTAGGAACTTAAGTTTAGAAGTTTTGCCAGCTTGAAACATGTCAAGGTCCACGTCCCATTCAATGCACACTTGTTTGTGTTGATTGGATTTACCTTTTCTTGCAAATAAATGACATTTTAAAACCTTTTAAATACATATATAAGAGCTTATATGGCTGATTTTAAATTTTCTTTGTGACTATATAACTTTCACAATGTTTATCTCTGTTTTGGATATTTCTTACCAATGCCACATTGGCAGTCATTTGCTACATAATATTCAAAATAATTTTTTAGCACTTTCAAAGATAATGCCATATGAAAAATAAATTTCAAATATAGTTTGTGTAATGGAACATCTAAAAATCCTAGAATCACAAAGCATGTATTAGTTCAATATCTTACATATTGTAAAATAAATTTTAAAAATACTCCTTAATAGTAACCAGTAACTCTTCATTGCTGTCTCTCTCCCTGTTTTTCTCTTGTCTTTTGCTGTTTTCTTTTTATAAGGTATTGAACGCATTAATTAAGTAAATAAAAACCCAACCTGACTTATCTTTAATTGTAACTGTAAGATAAACATTGTCTCTTCCCATTCAGAGAAAGTTAGAAAATTCTAAGGAGTACAATCCAAGGATTAGGTCCCTTAACATGAACAATTTTCAAAACCAATTTACTGAGAGTTACTTAAAAAATTCTGATTTTAAATCTGACCATTAGTTGTGAAGAACACTGAATACTTACATAATCTTACTCTATTTGCTCCTTGTCTCATTTTGAATGAATTATTTCAGTGTTTAATATGTGGATTTGACCAGTTTAATTTTGATTTTTTTTTCAGGTGTAATACATTTAGCTTATATTTTTCGTCCTGTTTTCTTTTACTTTTTTCAGACTATCACCTTTGTAAAAAAATTGATTAAGACTTTCACATTCAACTCAGCCTCTCTTAATCTTCAATTTAAAAAGCAAAGTGCAAAACCCCTTTCTGTGGAACTGGAGAAAACAAGAACTACAACCAACAAAATTCAAGTAATATAGGCCACATAAAGACAGAATTTGAAGGACTTCACAATAAAGCAGAGGAATCTAGGTTAAATTAAAATACAGTCTTTATAAGATCTTCGTTCTCTCCCAATAAGAACACAGGAAGCAGATGATTTCTATGTTAGTGCTTATTATCATGGGGAGGGATAGCAACTAAATTTCATTTTCCTCACACCACGAAGTCACGCATAAGTATAAACTACATAAGAACTAAGCAAGAAAAAGAAAAATATTAATATATATGAGGTGAACTCATCACAGCACAGCAGTGAAATTCTTGATGGATAATTTCAGACATGGAGCTTTTCACATAAAGTCCAAACTGGGCTCAGAGAAGGGTATTTGTCCACCAGCATGATGTAGATAGACAATTAAATCTGTGTATGTGTTGTTCTTACCAATACAAAATCCAGATTAATCTCTCCTCAGTCTATAATGAGTTATCAAAATGTAACAAAAATGGAGCTTAGGGAGATATATTTCAGAAAGAGTAAAACAGAACTACATTTAATATTCTCTTTGGAAACACAAGTTTGTAATTATTCTCTCAGGTTTTAAATTTCAATATAACTTTGAAACATATTCACTTGTATGTGTGCATTACTTTATTTTCAAACAGTGTCCCCTAAGTTTATACATAGTAATTCATGAAACACTGCTTTGGAAAGGGATAGGTACATGTTTTTTTGTACATTTTACATGAAAACAATAATATATTATGTAGTATTTTAAAAGATATATTATTCGAATTTACATAGTATAATGTATTTAAAGATGAATAGGTTTTTTTACGTATATGTCTACATATATGTAACTTAGGTTCAAGAAGATATTCATTAGTACTACATATAATTGTAAATTTTATAAACTGTTAATAAATTATTTAGTATTAAATAGCTAACATATGTATACATTTATAAATTAACCACGTACACATACAGATATTTTTATGGATTGTATGTAGATGCCCCCAAAAGCCTCATGTGCTCATGGGCAGGGTCTTGGAAAGAGGGCTGGACCATGGCCACTCTAGTTACATGTGATGCTGTGGTGTCTCCGTCCCTGGTTCCTGCCTGTGTACTCTGCCTTCGGTCCACCACACCGAGCAGCTTTTCCTCCACCAGGTGTCTCTGCCCTGTTGTCCTGCCTTGGAGCCACAGGACTAGGTGCTAAAAAGGAGAGCCAAATAATCCTATCCCCCTCTAAGGTGGGGTGTCAGTTTTTATCTCAGCAGCAAAGAAAGTTACTAAGACAGCTAAATATATCTAAATATATAAATACAGTTTTATCTCTCTCTCTATATATATATATATAATATACATATATATGTGGAGAGAGAGATGAATGCATAGTACTCTATATTGTAGATATAGATGTAAATACATAAATAATATATTTTAAATGTAGAGGCAGTATGGAGTTGTTGCTGAAAACCAATTACACTGTAGCCATTCTCCTGACTTTCTCCACTATAAAAGTTCACCTTTTAAAAATTATTTGGCAAGTAGAAGTACCTTGGTGTCATAGTTCTGGCCAAAGAGCTATAAGCAGAAGTACTTAGGAGGGTTAATATTTTTTCCATTAAAAAAAATGATAAGGAGATAGATTTGGGACTTCCATTTTATCTTTCCTGGATGATGACATGAAGCGTCGGGATAAGGTAACCATCTTGCAAAAACCGTACACTAACCCTGGAAGGAAAAGAGAAGAACGTGGGGTCATGCATGACATTACATTTACCCTGGTGAGCGTCCCTCAGAGTCTCTCAGTATTAAAGGGAAGAAACCTATTCTTGTTTAAGCCACAATACTGAATTTTCTGTTACTTCAACTAAAAGTAAATGTAACTGATATGACTATTTTATGTGTTTTGAATGTGTTCTAGACATTCTCACTTTGTATTTGTGATTTAAATTCAATAACTTTACTGATTTATATTTTAGTAAAATATATGCTCTATAAATATCTTCTATAGAGCCTATAGATGCATGTCATATTTTAAAGAAAAATAACAATAAAAATTTAAATTTCTCTATTGCTAGTACTTTATGATAGTGGTCTTATTGGTTAAAGTATTTTTAAATAAAAATTGTTATTTTTTTCTATGAACATAACTGTAATTTTCATGTATTGTCTCACTTTGTATTTGTTATAATCTGAAATATATCTCTTTTCAAAATAAATCAATGAAATACTGACTCTGAAATCAGCAAATATCTGTTATTCTTTTAATATGGTAGTATAATAGGCTTTATTGAGAAGACAAAGAAATAGATTATTTGTCACAAAAAGGTCAAAAAAAGTTATATGAGCAAAGCAGGCAAGAGCAATATGTCAAACCCTCTCCAAAAAGACAACACAAGCCTAAGTGCTATAGTAATTCCCTCTTAGACGTCCTAGTTTCTCTTGGGCTGTATTTACTTTTGGTGAAATAATATCAACTCTGGCCAACAAGACCCTGCTGTTCTCAGTGAGCATTGATATATTAAAGGTTTCATACTGGTTAATTTGTGTAATATTTAAATGACAGTCAGGGCCATAATATCAATCAATGAACAAAGTAAAATGGAAACATCAGAGCAAGTGTAATAAAATTGAACTGTAGCTCAATGTTGAATCCTTCAGAATGCTCTACTCCCATGCTAAGCACTTCTTCATGGACTCCCAAGAAAAAGGAAGCATAAGGCCAATGTTCATACGCATATAGTTGACCAACGTGACTGAATAAAACAATTTGGGGGAGAATAGTGACAAGTCTGCAATGATCATTTGAAGGTAATTTGACCTTTCAAACAACTGGACTTTATTCATACTGTTAAGACTAGAGGCATAGTACTTACATGATTTGTTTGTGAAGATTAAATTTGTGTCTATGAATAGGAAAAACAAAACCACTGGGTAAATATCAAGAAAGTGTCAGACAAGCTGAAAGGAAAGAATATTAAACATTCTCTACAGGCATTGCATAATTTCTCAGTACATTGTGTCAATTGTTCCCATTCCTTCCTGTAATTGTGTATTTTCTGTGTGCTTTAAATCCTTTGAATAGTTTTTCATTTTTGTTAACTGAGTTTGTCTACAAGGTCTACCTCAGTTATTTCAGAAAGCAGGTACTCAAAAAAATTCTATTGAAGATTCAACTAATTATTTCTTTTTAAACGCATGGTTTTCCTTCTCTTTGTATTTTCTTCTGTAGCATTTAATAGATGAGAAATTTTTGTGATTTAAATTCAATAAGAATTATTTTAGGTCAAATTTGTAATTGTACTAAATCTTCTCATGTTTGATAAGCTATTCAGCAATAAATAAGTACACCATTTAGCCAGTATTCCTAGACATCTTATCATCCCTTTATGTAGTAAAGTATTTTAGTCTTAGCATTCAGCAAAAGATAATACTTATAACTGAATATGTCAATAACAGGATACAAAATTCAATTTAAGTAGGCTGTTGTAACAGTTTGATTGTAATATATTATAGCTATCACTGAAGTAGATGAAAGATTGTAGCAGATTAAATATTCATGCTAATTTTTCTGGCATTAAGATTTGTTTTGTCATGACTGAATTGAGATTGCTTATCATGCAGCTACTAAAGAAATTACTTAATCTACATAATGCTGAATATCCGCAAAACAAAAATAAAGCATTACAGTTATTTCTTACTAGGGATATCCACACAAATATGCAAAAATACAAAAATGCGTAAATAATCAACACACTCTTCCACTTTAGATCCAGACATGTTTGACTCCTTTATACATAAAATAGATGGTTGAGAAATTGAAGAAAGAAACTACTGGAAAGATAGTCCTCATATAACCAATTACTTGAATCACAATTTAACAATTTCCTGTGTTGTTTCAGTACATTCTGATGTTTGCCCAGTGGTGAAATCACCTAATTATTTATTTCTCAGAGTGCATTTCTGTCATTTTTAAGTCATTAAGTAATCAGTTAAAACATAAATACATTAACATAAAACAACAAAATATGAATATTTTCAAGCAGAAAAGTTTACAGCGTTTTCCTTAACAACAGTTTATTAGGGACTGTGTTGAGAGGCATTTCAGTGTAGATTTAATAACTTTAAATTGAAGAGAGAATGAAAGACAAGCAACTGTAGACAGGGAAAAAAGTCATAAAAATAGTTTTATTATGAGAGAAAATAGAGGAGGTTTTTGTTGTAAGAAGAGGTAGAACTACGGGCGCTTGGCTTACTTTAAAAACGATATACAAAGAAGGGAATTTAATATATTTTACTTACAAAACGAGAAACCAAGTTGAATCACAGAACTGCAAGAATTTAAGCAGTAAGGAGAAACTGATTAAACTAGAGACAAGACGAAGCACCGAGGGATAAAACTCAAGGTATGAACAGAAACTGGAGCTCAGGAGTGGGATCGACACTGTAAGCAAAGGAACTTGGCAATCACTGGTGAAGACCCAATTACGTAGGCCAGCTAAGGACTGTTAATTTGATGACATATAGATTTTTTTCTAGAAAATGGAAACAAATTTTCCTGGCATTATGGGAAAATGAAGTGGTTAGTAGGAATGAAGAGTTGAGTATAATCATGTCCTCACAGTAGTTTGGAGCACCATGGACACATAGAGGATGAAGGACCCAGAGATTATAATTGAGCTGGAAAATTCCTATTGTGTAGTGACACTGTAGCCATCATAACATCATAACAATGCTTATTCATGTGACTGTAATGATTCTGTTGCAAACACAGCGTTACCATTTGTATAAAGTATAGAATATATTATTACGTACAGTAGGTAATACTGGACAATGATATTAAATGACTATGTTACTGGCTTATGTATTCTTACCATTATTGTTAAATGTACTCTTTCTCCTCACATTTATATACTTTTTAAAAGTTTTACTATAAAATGGCATGTCATATTAGGCTAGCAGCAGCATCATGCATGCTTTGTTTACCAAATCTCTTGATCGTATCATTTTCTTTTGTGCTAGATTTAATGTCATGCTGATTTGTCCATTCCATCTCCTACACATACAACATCCACTGCCAAATATGCTAGTAAGAAGCCACATCAACTGAGTAGCCTGGAAATGAAATTAAGAGTGATTAGGACTATAAATGTGTGTAGTAGACTATACTATCTATGGTGGTTTAAGTACATTCTGATGTTTGCCCTGTGATGAAATCACATAATTATTTATTTCTCAGAGTGCATCTCTGTCATTAAATGACATATTATTATACCATAGATAATTTTAGAAGATTTTCTGAGGATAAATAAAGATCAAAGGCAATATTTGCAAAGTATATATCTGATGAAGGTTGTGTGTCCAGTGCACACCAGTAATAGCAGCACACTGGGAGTCTGAAGTAGGATCATGAGTTTGAGCCCAGTCGAGGCAGATTAGTTACTTGGCAAAGTCTGCGTTCAATACCCACAACCATGGGGAGAAAACAGATGTATATCCAAAATATATAAATAAACTGTTACATCTGAAGAAGTAAAAATCAACTGAATTAAAAGTAGAAAATATGAATGGATATTTTACAAAAGAAGAAAAACAGAGAGATGTCAGATAGGCACATGAAACAATACCGAACATGGTAAGTTGTTAGGTAAATGCAAAGAAAGACCACAAAGAGATATGTCAGACCTCTAATGGTTATAATTACCAAAGGAGATAGACAATATCAAGTAGTGATGAGAATAGTTAGAAATAGGAATCTTCATATATTGGAGACAGGACTTTAAAAATGTAGTGGGCACATTGCACACAGTTTGGTAGGTTTCCAGTGTGACAAACCCCTGAGTATGGACATGAGAGAAATGGAAACATACATTTATGCAGAGACTCACACAGGCACATTCATAGTAGCATGTTTCATTATAGAAAACATGGAAAGAGTTTAAAAACCTGGAAAGAATCTGATGAATGTAGATAAAATGTAGTACATTTATCTATAAAGTTGAATATTATTTAACAGTAAAGAAGAATTAACTACGGGCACCTGCCATAGCATGGATAAACCTCAAAAATGAGAAGACAGACACAAGAAAGTACATATTTCATAATTCCATGTGCAAGGAGCACAGAGAAAGAATTCTGTACTGAGAGAGTAAATTATTTTTTACTTCGGGCTACATAAAACAGTAACAGTAAATGGGAATGAGAGATTTTAACAGTAAATGAGAATGAAGGATTTTATTAGGGAGGCAAAATGTTTTAAAACTCACCTGTGGTCATGATGAACCACTTCGTAAATAGGATCGCAATTTTCAGTGATTACTAATAATCGCTGAATTTCACTTTTGAAATTGGTAAATTTAGGAATATGCCAAAAATACCACAATAAAGTTGTTCTGGAGATTGCAGTAGTATAATTAAGAAACTTGCCTTTTAAAAAAATCAAAATCAGGATTTTTTTTGACCCAATCCAAGTACAAAATAATAAAATCAGTTTATCTCACATTCTATTTGAAGATGTTAGAAAACTTTGTAGTTATTACAAGGCTAATTTTATCTTTAAAAAGTGTTCTTGTCTTTACTCCATATATTGCCTTAATATAGAAGAAACAAGAGTTTTGTGCAGGAGTTTCATTGAGAGTAACTGGAGAGTTAACCTGCGTGTCCCCTGCAGTGAGACGGTGGGAGCCCCTGTGTGACTCCTTCATCTCTCACCCTCTTGAAAATGGCAGTTCTAGCCTTTCATCCTATAGTGAGAAGGTGAGAGCCTGTTTGAATTGGTTGCTAGCCCAGAACTTGTTGGGGTAAAGAGAACATAAATTTCTTATGGACTGGAAATGACTCAAGTGGGAGTGGTAGAACTGGTTGCAGACCTGAATATCATACATGTGGTGCTGGTCTTACAGGCATGCAGAAGGTAAGAATTGTGGGGTCAGAGAGGTTTCCTACCAGCTTTCAGAAGAAGGCCAGAGAGCCAGGCAGTGTGCTCCTGGGAGGGTAGTATGTGAAGCTGAGAGAATAAGGCTGAAATTACAGTGAAGGCCCAAGGATGTTGGAGAAGGAGGAACATGGATCATCTAAGAAAGGTCATGGGCAGTGAGCAATCCCCTCCCCCTGAGAGAAGAGCTTGAGGGCTGCAATTGGCAATGCCATAGGTAGGGACTGCCCAAACTGGAGCATACATCTTTCCACAATTTGCCCTTGGTCATGGACACAGAGCTACAGGATTTAATGTTTGCCTTGCTGGGTTTTGGTATTGCTTTGGTTCTGTTCTCTTCTGTCCCCCTGTTCCTCCCTTTTGAAATAGAAATATTTACCCCACGCCATGGTATGTAGGTAATGCTTCGCTCCCCCCGACCCCCACCACACACAGGGCCTTACAGGCAGGAGTTTGCCTTGAGTCTCAGAGGAGACTTTGGATGTAGACTTTTTAGCAATGCTGAAAATACTAAAACTGTAGTAACTTAGAGATTGATTGAATGTATTTTTCACAAAGAGATGCAAATAAGCTTTTGGGGGGTAAGGGGCAGAATGTTATGGTTTGAATCTAGAATGTTCCCCTGAACGCTCATGTCCTTACAGGTGGGACTTTTGAAGGTGATTGAATCATGGCAGCACTACGCTCAGTAGTGGATTTATTCACTAATAAGTTCAGCATCTGAGTGTGTTGTTAAGATGTGGGACCAATCTGAGGGGGCCAAGCATTGTGGCCCTGGGGGGGTCAGTGTGAAGCTGCCAGAGTAAAGCTGAAAGTGCAGTGGAGACCCAGGAAGGTGGCGTGAGATTGAAAGAGTTCATCTCATTCTCCACTCTTCCCATCTTTGTTACCTGGCTGCCATGACGTAAGCAGTTTTCCCTGACTATCCCTTGCGGCCATGCATTCTGACTTGCAGCTGGCCAGGCATGGACTGTGACTGTGAGCCAGAGTAAACCTCTCTTCCTTTCATTTTCAGGCAATGAGGAAAATGATTAAGATAAGTGGGCAAACCATTGTCACGTAAAGTTATTTGATCTTTAAAAATTTATTTTGAATCATATGCTTTAGAAATGCTGTGGTGTCTCTAATAACTGATATGGAACTTTTATAAATCCAAGATATTTTAATTATTGTTTCACTGCAGAAAACACAAGTCTGGTATTTATGAAACCCATTGAATAACTTAAAAAAACTGAAAACATCAAAATATAAGATTGGAGCAAAATGTGTAAGAAATATTAAACAAACAAACTAGACAGAATTGTGTTTACTCTGTTTTCATATATCAGTTAATATAGAATAACAAGATTACAGAACATCTTTATGCTAAATAGATATCATTATTAACTTCCTAACCTCCTTCTAAATATAAGTTTTATGTTTAGTACTTCCTTATATTTGGAAATTAAAAAGTAAAATGACACATTTTCAATTAAATCTCCCATGAGAAGGAGAATATCCATAGCTTGAGATAAAAATATTTTATTTTTAATTTGAATTATTTAATATCTAGTGAGGCAAACCATTTACACACTAAGGAATGCAACTGATGATTACATCTAAAGAGTCATTGTTCTTTTTATGTTAGATGTAGCAAATAATAACAAACTGTGTTTTACTGTTTCATTACCAAAATCAGAAATATTGAAAGACTTTGTCAATGAAAAGATGGGAATTTATCTAAATTATATGTGACCTCGCCCTGATAAACTGCTGATAAAAAATAATAATAATTAAAAAATCATAGCTAAAGCAATTAACCACAAAAGAATACAATAGTTTATTTGCAAGATAATGAAATAAAATTAATATCTATTTCCTACAGTGAAAAACTTTGCCCCTCCCCCCAAAAAAACAAAATAAAAAAAAGATAGATGTTATTATTCACGTGTTTAAGTAACACCCATGGCTTTTAAAACATTCTGGTATTATAAAGGACATTAAGTAAACAGAAATTCAGATAATAGAGGAGTGTGAGAACTATTAATTATTGTGGGTATATCACTTTTCTTCTGAGGAATGTTTAGTGATCCAACATGAAATTGTCTGAAATCTAATGAATTTGATCTTGTTGCTGGATATATTTGATATTAAAAGAAACTTAATCTAGTAGGCAATTTTAGAATTAGACACATAAAACAGTGGTTCAAATTTAGTGTAAGCAGAATCTGTATTCAGGGAAACTCAGCCCAAGTTCCATTTATCAGAGAGTAATCTGAGTAAAAACTATACTGTAGAGAAGAAGGTGTTTCCACAGATTATTTATCTCCAAGGGTCCTAGTGTTGCAGGGAGTATGTTCTTATACCCTTGTGCAGAGCTAATTTCAACACTAATGGAATACAAGACTGTTTCTCTCTGACCTTCTTGATAAGTTAGGATATCTTCCAAAGGAGAATATTTTGGGGCGAGTCTGAGACAGGAATAAACAGTAACCAGCTCAACCTGGGATAAGCCAATATAAAAGCAATTGTCTAATCTACCATTAGAATGCCAGTGACAAATATAGAATAGCTGAAATTTGAAGTGATTTGCTATTGATAATGTTCTAATTGAAATGTGAAATGAACAATTTAGTAGAAAAATGTTGCCTTGGAAGCTTTACTTTCTTCTTAGTCTTGCTATGTTTCAAATGTGGTAGTCGTAGGATATTCAGGGGTATATTAATAAAAATGTACAATAAAATGAAATGTATAACAAAATAAGGTGGTTTCTAACTTTGTTAAAACTAATTTAATTAATAAAAATAAGTTAGTTTTGTTTGAGGTGTATTAGCATATCCTTGTACAAAATAGAAGTATTTCTGGTGGTGTGATTTGCTCTATTTGTGGGATTTTGAAATTACACACGCAGTTGGAGTAAGAGATCTAGTTTTGTGATTTTGCGAACTGGTGATATAAGAAAGTTCCAAGTATGCAAGGTAGAACATAAAAATCATGAAAAGGGACACATTATAAAACTCTCTCCTACAGCTTTATTCTCTGTAGAATTTAAGCATTCTATTCACTTAAAATATGAAGCAATATAGAAAATGAGACTCCCAGGGAGCTCTTTCAGAACACATAGATTTCGTACAACAATCTCTTAGTTAATAAAGATATTTTTTGAGCAGAGACGAAAAGAATTCCAAGGTAAAATTGGTGGCCATAAAAGGCTATTTCAAAGGCTAAAAGTGATTAATACTGGAATATGTAATTTGTAATTTCATACCTGTCTGAGGTTAAATATAGGTTATTCAAGTGTTTCCCCAGTATATTTGGATTGCAAATATAGTTAATGGGAGAAGAAAAAATACTGTAGAATCAATAAGTAGTTGAGTTAAAGGTTACAGAGGTTTGTGTTACAAGTGGGGAACTGGTACAATGGCATATTCTTTGTGAATATGTGAGAAAAAAATATTAGGTTAAAGGGCTGCTACATTTAACTTTTCTCTGAGGGAATGAGATAATGTTCATTTAATTAATCTTCAAGGACTTTGTATTCTCATCCATTTTATAAATTTGTAGTGCTTACCTCTTCTGATGATATTTCTTCATCATCTCATTCCCTTTACAGTATTTTAATTGTTATATCTATTCTTTTAAAGACAGGCTTTTGTTTCCTGAGACTGTCTAGGTCCATTTACCTGTAACACCTGACAAAATTCATGAATCTAAAACAAATACGTCTTTATGTGCCATGATAATGCTTATTTTTCTGACTCGAGTTTGACCTGTCCTTCTCACTGGTCTCCCTAATTAGTGACTAAATGTATACATTCTGTGCACACAGTGCTTCTCGAGCCCAACGTGTACAAAAATATCTGTTCTAAATAATCTTTGGTTCACCTTATTATGATCACCTCCGAACTGCAGGTGTAACCTTTCTCTGAGGCAATTCTAGCTACAAATCAGATTTAACTTGAAGACAAAACTTAAAATTGAAATAACTGTTAGTCACATAATATAAAGCTGTGCTTCTCTTAGAGTTTAGTGCCCTTATTTGAGATGATCATTTTAAAATATTGAGTGTTTTTTTCCCTTAGATAGGGTGAGTTCGAATCTCTGAAGAAGGAACCTGAAATTTTTATTTTCTACCAATTATTTAGGTAATTCTTAGCAATTATAACATTTGAGAACAAATATAAAAGTTTGAAATTACTCACTGATGTCACTAGGAATCAGACTATCAATTCCAGTCTAGAAAATTCTAACTCAGGATGTTTAGGGATAACCTGAAAAATGTGCACCACAATGCAGAGTGTCCAAAGTCTGACACTTGGGAATTCTTCCCTTTCAGGATTTTGAAAAATATTTAGAAGAATGTTTATTCGCTCAATTTAAAGGTCCAAACACATTAATACTATGCTGAAAATTGATGTGCTTATTCAGTTCTGGTCTAATGTAATGCCAGAGTGGCTTTGCAGTATTCACAGATCTCCACAATATTCCCTGACTGGAGACCAGACAATCTTTTTGACCAATATTGTTCTTAGACATTGTCTGTTCTCATGGAATTGGATGTCTCCTTATTGTTACACCCATTACTGAAAATGTTCTTAGCTATTCTAACATGTTTATTCTGGAGCAAATATTCATAAATAAGCTATTTCAAATCCCCCCCATTTGGGAATTTGGTTAGATTTACACTAAATATGCATATTCACTTTGCAGAAGTGATATCTTCACATTTAAAAAAAAATATCCCATGTTAAAGGCAGTATGTTTTTAATTAGATTATTTTACTTAGTATTTTTTTAAACAAAGAAAATGTATTTGTACATCATATACATAATGATCACATTCATCTTGGTTAATTTGTACCTGTACATGATATAACTTGGTTGCCCCCACCCTTCCCCATCTCTCCCTTCCACACCTCCACCCTTCCTTATTTACAGCAGGCTTATTTACATTTTTCAATTTTTCCCCTTTTTCTTTCTCTCCTTTTTACCTTCCTTCTTTTCACCCTCCTCCCTTTCTAGTTCTCCTCTCTTTTGGATATTATCTTTCTTTTACCTGATATCTATTATACCACTTTGTCCTTATTGACACTTATGGTTTCTCATATCAGAGAAATAATTCAATATATACTCATGAGCGTCTGATTTATTTCACTTAAGAATATGTTCTCAAGCTGCATCTATTTACCTACAAATGACTCTTGTTTATCTTTTTTATGGCGGTGTAGTACTCCATCATGTAGAAAAACCACATCTTCTTTAGCTATTCATTCATTGTTGGGCATTTAGGTTGTTTCCAAGACTTAGCTATTACAAATTGTGTTGCTATGAACATGGTTATGCATATTATCACTATGGTATGTGATTTTAATTCTTCTGGGAAGATACCAAGCAGAGGAATGGCTGGGTCAAATGGAACTCCTAGTTGTAGTCTTTTGAGGAATCTCCACACTGATTTCCACAGTGATTAGACCAGTCTACATTCCCGCTAACAGTGGAGGAGGGTTCCTTTTCCCCCGCAGCCCCATCAGCACTTGTTATTAGTTAATTTCTTGATAATAGCTGTTCTTTCTGGAGTGAGATGGAATCTTAGCATTGTTTTGATTTGTGTCTCTCGAATCACAAGTGATGCTGAACACTTTTCATATATTTATTTGCCATTTTTATTTCTTCATCTGAGAAATGTTTATTCATTTCAGATGCCCATTTTTGGATTGGGTCTTTAAATTTTTTGTTGTTTTTGCTTTCTGTTTTTGTCATAAAGTACTTCTGCATGTGTTACATGTTTGAATCTAGAAATAAATGTTTACTTATGACAGAAATTATCTTTATTACATTTCTCAACTGATTAAATCATATATAAAAAGAATCACATATTTAGTACTACATTAACTAATTTACAATTATCTTTTAATAGTGGTAAGAGGTTTTCACTCTTCTCCTCTTTTCAATTTATGCATTTTTTTCCTTTTATTTCACTAGCTAAACTATTCAGAATGATGTTGAATGAACTGCTGGCAGATATTACTGACATGTCACATGTTCAACAGTAAAAATAATAATGATAGTAGCAGCTGAAATTTGCCTGCGTTACAAGCATTTTCTGTGTATTACTTCTCTGAACTCACTAAAACATACCAAAAGAGAATTGAGACTCGCAATGCTAAAATTATTCCAAAAGCATTAGAACTAGGAGATTCATAGCCAGGTTTAGTTGTAGTAAGATTTGCTCTTTAATTTAGTATTTGCTGAACCATCCTGGTAGTTTCTCCTTTTTTTGTAATTATGTCAGTAAAATTTAATAGTGATTTGTTCAGAAATTTTAAAATACAGTTGAAAGGAGTATTTTTTTTCTTTCAGCTAAAAATATGATCATATTTTTCTCTTTTAAGACATTAATTGAAATATCTTAGCAATTTACATGTATCTTAGTGTTAAAGATTCTTACATTTGTGTGAAAAAGAGAAAATTTAGATGACTACATTACATTATTTTTCAAATATATGTGTATTTACAGTTTAAAAATTTGGTAACTTTATACATAGATAACAGTCTGTATTTTTATATGTTCTATATATTTTTAATAGTATACATATTGCTTCGTAAGATAATTTAATGAATTTTTTTCTCTGCATGGTGCTAATTTTAATATCATAGGATTACAGTTGTATTTTAAATGTAAATATAGCCTGTATCATATAAATCCATATATTCTTGAAGATTTTTTAATAGCAAATATTTCACAATACATTAAGTTACTTCTTTGGTTGTATCGTCAAGTATACATTAGTCTTAAGAAAATTATTTTTTATTGAACCAAGAAGATTTATTGGTACATTTTAGAGATACATAAGGATCACATTCATCATAGTTAATTTGTACGTATATATGATATATCTTGGGATTTCTTTCCTCCCTTCCCTACCTCTCCCTTCAGCTCCTCACCTCCTTATTTATAACAGCTTTACTTAAATTTTTCCATTTTTTCTTTTTCTTTTCCTTTTTCTTTTCTTCTTCCCCCCTCCACTTCTCCTCCCCACTTGACTATTTTCTTTTTTTCACAATATCTAGCATACATTTTTGTCCGTATTTAAACTTATGGTTACTCATACCAGAGAAACAATGTGATATGTACTCATGTGGGTCTTTAACTTAAGCGTATGTTCTCAAGGTGCATCCATTTACCTATAAATGTTTCAAGTTTATCCTTATTTATGGAAGCGTAGTACTCCGTTGTATAAAAAATCCACATCTTCTTTATCTGTTCATCAGTTGCTAGGCATTTGAGTTATTTCTAGCTATTATGAACTGTGTTGCTATAAACATGGTTGTGCATATATCACTGTGTTGTGATGCTTTTAATAGCCTCCCAAATTTAAAGACCCAATCCAAAAATGAGCATCTGAAATGAATAGACACTTCTCAGATGAAGAAGTACAAATGGCAAATAAATAAATGAAAAAGTGTTCAATATCACCTGTCATTTGAGAGATGCAAATTAAAACAACACTGTGACTCTATCTCACTCCAGAATGAACAGCTATTATCAATGAATCAGCCAATAACAAGTGCTGGTGGGCTTGTGGGGGAAAAGGAACCCTCCCCCACTGTTGGTGGGATGGAGACTGGTCCAACCACTGTGGAAATAAAAAAACTACAGCTAGAGATTTCATTTGACCCAGAGGTTCCTCCTCTTGATATCTTCCCCAAAAGACAATTTTGATCATTTAAGTAAAAAAGTAAAATAAAAACATCTTCTGTTGCTTTGCTTAAAACATTCTAACAAACAGAATAATGTTCATAAAATTATAATTGGCTATATGCAAAATTCTTAATAGGTGGACTTAGCAATGAAATAAACAGTACGTGATTCAATTTTTAAGAAGCCAGGGGGCTGGGGATTTAGCTCAGTGGTTAGAGTGCTTGCCTAGAAGGCTCAAGGCCCGAGTTCGATCCCCCGCACCAAAAAAAAAAAAAAAAAAAAAAAAAAAAAAAAAAAAAAAAAAAAAAAAAAAACCAGATCAGCAAGAAAATTCTAAAAATACATTTACAAATTACAAATTAGTAAAACATGGCAAAGATTCCTTGAAAGACAGAATGGATAAAACCAGAAATGCTAATATCTACTTCTTTGGGTTTCTAAATAGAAAGATGTAGAAAAAATTGAGGAAACTATGGGATTCACGAAGTAATAATTTACCAAAGCTGAAGAAAAACATTAGCATTCATATTTAATGATCCTAGGAAATATAAACAAGGATTAATAAAAAATTGTCTCTAGGTACATCCTCAGAAAAATCAAGTGTCTAAGGTTATGAGAAAAATTGTAAAATCTTCCAGCATAAACAAGCGTATTAATTGTATGCACATGGACACCTGTATGCATTGTGCTTTACAATGAAACCACATTTAGAGGGAACTAAGGAAATATTTAATTATAGATAAAATAGAGTTTTGGTTGTTTGCATGTGTGTCGTTTGAATTTTTATATATATTTCTTCTATTTATTTGTCCAATTCTCACTTTATTCATACATTTGTCTTCTGACCTCACTGTGCATCTTTATGATCAGTATTTAGAATTGTTAATCAGATAAATCATATATGACAGTTTTATTACGGTCATTTCTGAAAATTCATATATTCCTTTGTTTCCAGCATTTTTCTATTTCTCAATATTCTTGGATTTATACACTGGTAACTGTACATAAGGGGAAACAGCCCTAAGCGCTTAGTTTTCATAAACCAGCGTTAGAGCTGTGCCCAGTGCACCCTGCAATCCCAACACTTGGGAGGCCGATACAGAAGGGCCCCCGTAAGTTCGAGGCCAGCCTGGGCCACGTGGTGGGTTCACGGCCAGTCTGAACTATTTAGCAAGACCCTGTCTCAAAAAACCTAAATAAGTAAATGCATAAAAGAAGAAGATCTTTACCGATCAACCAAACCAAAGACTTCGGGAAGTCTTTAAACTTCGTGATGATCAAAACCGCCTTTTTGTTCTCGGTGGCGCTGACCAATCTAGAGCACACTGGACCTCAGCAGAGCTCGCAGGCACATGGCGCGGGCACCTCGGGCAGCTGCCTCCAGAGCTGGAGCTTGGACGCTTTGTCCAGTTGTCATCCTCCCTGGGGAAAAGCTGGAGTCTGAGTGTCACCTCCTCGCAGGGGCAAGCACTATGCACAGTGCTTCTGTGACAGTCAGGCCACTATACGTATTTTCTCCCTCAATGTCTCCCAGGTATGTAATTCAGAAAAAAAATATTACAGAGGAATGATAGCAAACTGACAGAACGGGAAGCCCCGTCGGCTCCTCCCCTTTGGTGGACACACCGACTCACAAACAACAGTACACAGAAATAATCCTTCTGTAAGAGCCTCCTGAGGAGGAGCGGGGTGAGACAGGCACTCGCTCAGGGGCGGCCGAAGGACATCTGCGCCTGAGCGAGGTGGACAGCAGCCTCCCCTATGAAGAGGCTGCGCGGTGGAAATGCCTGCCAGCTGCGGGAGGCTCTAGGCGGCCTTCCTACCAGTCTTGATGTGCCCACTCGTATGCCACCCTAATTAGGCAAACCTCTCAGTCGGCTTCTGGACCGCTCCTAGAGGGGTTATTTCCGGGTATTTCTGCATCTGTGTGTCCAAGGAAGGGAAGTGAATTATAGGGCTTCCAATTCCAACAATTTGTCGTGTTCTCCCTCCACAATATTTCTGCTAGATTATGTTTCTGGAATACATAAGTATTAAGAGAATGATGAGTTTATAGTCAGCTAAAAAAGAATCATGTTCCCTTTCCCATCATCCTTTGATTAACCTCTAAAATTCTAATTGATAGTTGCAGAGAATTTAACCTACTAGCTACTCTTACAGAAAATGTCCTCAGAGTCATCTTGGAATGGAAGTTTCTAGTCTTTATTTCAAAGATTACATTGTGTCCATCAATGACACATGCTAAAATTAAGTCTGGAAAAGTGGTTTACTTTATCTTTTTTAGTATACTTTTTTTATAGCTTTGCTAAAAGCTAGATATCTTCTTTCACACAGTAAGAACTGAACTATGTGAATTTTGATTCAAGACTTAGGTCAACATGGTTAGTAGTTGAGCTGTGATATGTTTTTGCTACATACAATAAATTCCTTTTGCAACATTTTTGTCCTTTCTACTCTTTATTTTGGCCTTCAGTAAGTGCGCCTCCTCCGAAAATATCTACACTTTGTAAGGTTTTGGTCTACAATCACTGTCGTTATCCTAGACCACTGTTGGTGTGGTCATCAGTGTTTCACAGGGAGACGATATTATAAACTTGTGTTTAAACTGTAGCTTTTCGGTGAGTCATTACTCTTAGTGGATCACTTCACATGTGTTACTTCAATAACTCTTTTTTTTTTTTTTCTGCTTTGTGAGACAGAAGGGCTAGAGAGGGCAGGGATGGAAGAAATGCCTTCCACTCAAGTGGGGTAAATCTGCAGTAATGTCTTTCCTCATGAAGAATAGTCCATTGTTATGAAGAAGACTCCAGGTATATTCCACAGTGATTATTCTTCCTCTCCAGAGTTACTGCTGGAGTATTTGGGGGAGAGAATCACTGAGAACCTGATGTGGTCCCCGAACATAAATCGCATAAATCTCATGATAGTACAAGACTGTGTCCTCAGTCGTTTCTCACTCTCAGCTCATTCCATACTTGGCTGACAGTCATTCATTAAACTGATCGTGTAACAGTTCCGTTCATTGCTCACGCCTGTGGCTAATGTTACAGTTACGGAGATCTTGGCCTCACTGCGGGTTCACTTGTCTGTTCAGAGTCTAGACTGGAAGTCTGTCCTGTGGCCTCTGTACCCTAATAAGTTTAAGGTCTCTGGTTTTCAGTTCGTTCTTCCTTTTGTGGTTGTAGGGTGTATATGACTACTCCCAAAGTCTCTAAATGTCAGGGCTGGAAACCTATTTAATTTTACAAGGTAATTCTTTCTCCCAACCAATGTGTTTGCACATTAGCTTCTTACTATCGATTTTTGTTCATTTACATAGCATTCATTTTCTTTCTTTATTTCAGGTCGCTGAGCACGTATAACATGCTAGGTACTGTTCTAACATCTGCTGTTGAAAGATAAGCAGTACGTAGCTTTAGGAAGCTATGCAGATTAATATATTCAATAGAAACTTTACTCAAGAAAGCCAAGACAATATTTACTCAAACAGTTATGTGTTCTGATTTTAGTTTATTGCAAAAGTATTCTTTTCATTGAATGAAAAGATTGATTTGTAAGAAGGTCATAAATCCATATGCAAGAAATCTAATTCAATCCCACACAGCTAATTTAAAATTCTCCATGCTGATAAATTGCTTATGTTGAACTTTTAAATTTTATTCCGTGTAAAGAGATGGCCAAAGTGAAACTTCTATAGAAATAACCAGGTTTAAAAGCTGTTGTTTGAATATAAAATGTCATGCTAACTTTGAAATAACTTTTAACTATGTTCATAAAGTTTGGTGAAAATGTATTGACCTTATTTCGAATATTCACCTGATTCAATCTTGACAAACTTCTGAGAGCGGACAGCTTAAAGTGGAATGATTACAAATGGCTTACACATTGTTTGTGGGAATATAGAATCAGTAAACTGCTATGCAGTAGAATTTTATAATGTTTAATTTAAGTGAAGATGCACAAAGCTCCCATCAAATAGAATCATTGCTAGGAGCACACACACCACACATGTATGTAACAAAATACAGACTCATGGAAACATTGTTGTCAATAGCTAAAAAAGAAAGACTAAAGTACCTCAGCAGCAAAAAGGATATAAGGTTGCCATTATCCCATCAGTTTAATACAATACCACAGATATCATAATGAATAAATTAGTTTACTAAGTGTCAAAGACAAAAGCAGCAAGTTGGAATAAAATGTGCACATTGATAATATGTATATGATTATTAAATCATGCAAAAATTAATTTACATTTTGTTTTTAATTACCCACATTCATAATAAGTATAAAATCACACATTCACTAACAGCACAGTAAGGGTAGTAACCTATAGTAATAGTGATCTATAAAGTAGTTATCTGTCCTGCAGAACAGGGAGGAGCTTGGAGTTGGGAAGAATACATGTGTAATGCTTTATTCTTGTTTGTGTAATGAGTCTGTAAATCTATGTTCATGTTTCCTACATAGTTCATAAAAGAAAATATAAATGGAAAACTCACATCTTCGCTGAATATTAGTTTCTTCAACTTCAAAAATAGTTTGATTAACCTCACCTGATTTTTATGAGTAATTAACTGGGTAATCAATGGTAATGTTACTGGAAGAGTATAAAATTCTTGCAGACATTTGTACCTTTGTGTATGCATTCATTTATGTGTATATTAATATAACATACTAATTCAGTGCATATATATGTAGATATAGATACAGAAACAAAATGGTCCATGTAAGAGCTTTTCTTAGAGTCCCAGATTACTGTAAAATATCAAACTTTATAAGTAGTTATTTTTGTTACTTTAGTACTTAGGTTTTAAGACTTCATATTAACAGTTTATTATAATATAGTTCTCTAAATTTAAATGTAATGTGAATAAAATTACATTCTTGTTCTTTTCAAAAATGCACGGTAGTATTTATCGCATTTGTCCAAACTGTAAATGATTTTTAGTATACTCACCATATTTTCCAATTTTTTTCTTTTTATTCAATGAAAATAATTTATTTCTTTAGAGTTGTATCATTTTGTTTTACTGTGGACAGATTAAGCTTTCAATTTCCATCAAAAAGTGTTACATTATAAAAAAAACTACTTAGTTCAAAGAGAAATGACAGTCATTTACATAGCCAAGAAATTTACTGATTTTTTGTTACTATATTCAGAAACTAACCTGTTGTAACAAAAACTCATTAGGCTGTAAGTCCAATTACATCTTTCCACATCATGTAAACAAAGCTTAAAGAGAAATGACTATATATTGTAGTCCTAGAACATTATTTCTTGTTCTAGTGTCATGGAAATTTTCCCAGCCCAACTTTTTTTAATTAATAAATTTTATTGGTACATGTTAGGTGTACATAATGATCCAATTCATCATAGGGATTTTGTACCTGTACATGATATATCTTGATTTTCTTTTTTCCCCTTTTCCTCCCCTCCCTTCAACTCCTTCCCCATCTTGTTTACAATAGTTTTGTTTCCATTTTTCCATTGTTTCTCTTTTTATTTTTTCCCTTTCCCTTTATTCCTTTCCTCCTTCCTTTTTCCTAGTTCCCTTTCCCCTTTGAACATTTTCTTCCTGTTTCACAATATCTATTATATATTTTGGTCCTCATTTACATATTTGGTTTCCCGTACCAGAAGAATAATTCAATATTTATTCATGTGTGTCTGATTTATTTCTCTTAAAAGTATGTTCTTGAGGTGCATCCATTTACCTAGAAATACCTCATTTGCCCTTTTTATGGTTGAGTAGTGCTCCGTTGTATAAAAAAACACATCTTCCTAATCCATGCCATCGCTTCATAGGCATTTGGTCTGCTTCCAAGATGTAGCTATTACAAATGGTGCTACTATAAACATGGGCATGCATACTAGCCTGACTTTAATAAACCTCAATTTCATTTTATAAAAGCTTTAATAATTAATATGGCTGTATTAAAACCTAATTTATTTTCCTCATTTTCTATTCCCAAACTTATGTCAAACAACATACTGTATTAATGATGAAAGTGGTGTTAATATCATCTTTGGTTGATAAAATTAGGCTACTTCAGGGAGATAGATCTTTCTCAGAGGAGATGAGGCTCAATGGCTAGAGCGGAGAGCAGAAGGAAATAGAATGAAAAGAGGAACCTGTAGGGTATTATGTAGAGGTACCAACTCTACTTCAGGATTATAAATATTATGTACTGCAAACATGTAGTAATAATACAAAAAAATTAGGCTACTGGGCCAAATAGTAAATAAAGTTGATATAGTATAAAGTTAAGGACTTGGATGGAGCAGATAAAAAAGCTTTAAGAACTGTAAATAATACAATATAATATTTTAAAGTGGTTAGATCAAACACAACTTTTTTCTTCCTTGAAGTAATAAATGTGTTTATCAAACAAATAAATTTACTTCAATTTTAATTTTGGATAGATTCTATTTTAATGGCTGGCAAGATTGTTGCAGGAAATTACTACAACTGCTGATCCTACTGTAGTCGCTGTCATATTAATTCTCGATAATCATATAATTAAGTGGTGTCACCACCACACCAGCTAGAAATAGGACAAGATACATCAGCATTTGGAAAATACATGTGCACGCTGATAGAAGGCATAATGTTAACTTCCTGGTAGGAACTCACTGCCAAACATTTAGCAAGAATCACTGTATGGAGTTAAGAGCTCAAGAGCATGGACATTAAAGAGATTTCTACTCAGCACATTGGAGAGCATAATTATTACCAACCCTTTGCTATTAAAACATCATCAAATTATGTTTATAGAATATTATTTACTGAGAACTTCATAGCAGTTTCTCAACAATAAGCCTGACCATATTAGTGCATGGGGAATGCTAGCATCGACTCCTTCAAACTAATAAAAAGCCGAAGTCATAAATTATGACTCCAGAGTGAACAGGATAACCCTTACTGGCCATACGATGTTAATGTAGCTATAAAAGACTTCCTCCCTACTCAGCACTACATGCTAGACCACATTCCATCAGGAAAATAGAAGACAAGAATTTCTTTATGGAATAAAACACAGAAATACATGGAAATCTTGTATTTCCCATACATTTCTAACTTGCACAAATCTTTTAATAAATAAGTGTCCTTGGAGAATATTACTTGGGTTTACTATTGACTGACTTATTCATAGCAGCAAAACTTTAAGAAAAATAATAAATGACCCCATTTCATATTTTGCCAAGTAAGAAAACTGAGGTGTCTACTAAAATAACTTGTGTAGAGTCGTATTGCTGCAAGTGAAAAGCCAGATTTCCTTTATCATCTTTTTTTTTAAATTTATTGTTGTTCTTTTCTCATTTTTATTGGACATTGTCTGGGAATATTTCATCATTGCACTTTTTGGCAGTGAATCTCTCTTAAACATTTTAACTAGGTGGAAGAACAATAAGTTTGCAGAAAATTTATGTTTAGGTTATGCTGCTAACTTTTTAACTTTATTGTCTCCATTTCAACTGTCAGATGGTAGAGGAGGAACAGGAAAGCTATTAATTTAGACTGCATCACAACAACCAAATCTATCTATTCTGATATGTGGTGGAGACAGGAACCATATTGGAAAATCAGCACACCATCTCAGGTCTTATAAACTGATTTTTAGACATAGAGAATAGAGAGAGAGAGACAGAGAGAGAGAGAGACAGACAGAGAGGCAGAGGGACAGACAGACAGAGACACAGGCAAAGAGAGTGATAGACAGAGACAGAAGCAGGGAGATAGGAAGAGAGACAGAGAGAGACAGGCAAAAAGACAGAGTGAAACAGAGAGAGAATGGGGTTTGCCAGACATATAGCATGGTCAAGGTAGGAACAACAGACTTGTCTTCTTGGATCAGCCTGGAATATGAAAAAGAACTTGGATCATCAACTCTTAACTTTGAGAAACAGTATTCATTGACTCTTTAGTCCAAAATGTAAAACACAGGGCCTTCTTAAAGTGCTAATGCTTATTAATGCTGTGTGACTCTGTTCCCATTATTTTCTTCTATTATTTCTTATCTGGAACATTCATTTCTTAACTAAGTGAGAACTTTTGAAGTTTTAATCAAACACTAATGAAACTTCAGTTATTGTGTAAAAGAGTGTTTCCTTGACATACAGAGAAGTTCTTGTAATATAATACAGTACTTTTTGAAATATATACTATTACTCATTATGAAGAAAAAGAATTAGTTATTTTTTAAAATACTAGTTAACAATTATTTGGTGGTTGTGTAGTATCTTTAAAATAATATTTCAAAGTTATAGGAAAAACAGTATTAAACGTAAGGGAAATATTTTAGGGATTTGGACCTTAGTAAACATAAATTTTAATCATCATAGACACTGAAAATATTTGCATGCTTTAATAGAAAAATAATATCCAATATACACCCATTTTATAATGAATAATATGAAGCCATTTAGGGTATTTTAATTAAATATCAAACGTCCAATTTTTTTTGAGATTATATTTAAATACTGCACACAATCTGTAATTACTATGCAAGCTTTATTGTGGAAAGACCAGTAAAAACATCAATAAATATAGTACTGGTGAATCATCTCATATACTTTCTTAAGTCAAAGAAAAAGCAGAACAAATTGTTCTGCTATCTTAAACACCTCTGAGGAAGTTTTACCATAATTTATCTGCATAACAGTAATTATTTAAAATAGTTTTTTGTTAACCAGAGAAGAAAGACTACCTAGCCAATTTGGAAAAAACAGAATTCTTTTAGGAGGTTTTATATGTCACTCTTTCAGGATAGCAAGTGAAATTAAAGAATTGAAACAAAGAAAAAGAAAAGAAAAATCTCCCCTTTGAAAGGCTAAATTTTAGAACACTTATTTTTAAAAAGTATTTAATCTTGAATAGAAATTACATTTATAAAAGCCAGACATGGCGGCTCATGCCTGTAATCCCTGTACTCAAGGTGCTGAGGCAGGAGGATTGCCCAAGGTCTGGTCCAGCCTGGGCTACATAGTGAGTTCCAGATAAGCCAGAATTACACAGTCAAACCCTGCCCCCCAACAATTATTAATGCAATTTATGTATCTTTGTGCTTCTGGGTACTATTTTTGTGGGCAAATGGAAAAACAGGAGAATCATTTTGAAATATGTAAAACATTTATAAACTTTATTTTCCAACCTATTCCAAGTAAAATCCTTATCATTTTTTAAATTTTTCTTATAAAAATGATGCAAGAACTCTTTTCTTCTGATTGAATTTTCCATTTAGTATTATAACCTATCAAAGCTTATGTATAATCTAGGCTTACAGGATTAGCACACTTAGATCTATGCTTCATATATTTGTGAATAGGAAGTACCCAGTTTTGGAAAAATATAATCTTCTAAATAGTAAGTGAATGTATGTAATAAGCTAAAAGTTACTGAGATTTGGATTGTTACACAACAAAAAAGGAAGGAAAATTTACGTTGGGGATCCAGTTAGATAACCTGAGTTGTCTCAGTGAAGTCACAAAAGGGAAAAATAAAAAGCAGCACTAAAAAGTCTAGGTTGTTAACACTGAAATTCTGCTATGCTGTGATATAGTTAGAGAATCACAAATAGAAACATGGAGAAATTATAAAAACTGTACTGTAGTAGTGAGGGTTGGAGAGAAAATACACAAGTCATAAGAACTCTAGTGATATTATTGAAAGCACATTTTGAAAATCTAAAGCACCTAGTGTTTTTGGTGGGTGGGGGCTGGTAGGGATCAAACTTAGGGCCTTGTGCTTTCTGGGCAAGTGCTCCACCAAATCCTCAACCCCCAAACCTAGTTTCATCCCCGGCTCGGTCAGCATCAACTTTGGAAACGTTTTCCTACTTATATAAGTGTTCCATTAGCTTAGCAATCAACTAATGAGTGGACAGAGACTTTCTTATATTCCTGGACAAAAAATTGTCCAGTCTTTACAAGGGGTTCTGTGTGTGTGTGTGTGTGTGTGTGTGTGTGTGTGTGTGTGTGCACAGAGGCACATCTTCAGTACACAGACAGTTTATAACTAACAGAAATTGACTCATACAATGATGGAAACTAAGTCCCACAATCTTCCCTTTTTAAACTGTAGACCAAGGAAGACTGGTGAGGTAGTTCCATTATGCATCTGAAGACCTCAGAAGCCAGACAACAAATGATATAAATTCTAGTCTGAGTTCAGTGGCCTGAGAATTAGAAAGCCATTAGTATAAATTCAAGTCAAAAGGCTTGAGAGCCAAGAATACTGATGGTGTAAGTTCTAATCCAAGGACAAGGGAAGATTGATACACCAGCTCAAACAACCAGGAAGAGAAACTGGTGAGGCGCGGGGAATAGATTTTCCCTTCTGCTACCTTTTTGTTCTATCCAGGCCCACAATAGATTGCATGATGCCCACACACACTGTGGGAAAGAGTGTTCTTTACTTAGTTTACCAATTTAAATGCTAATCTCATCCTGAAATACCCTCACAAACACACCCAGAATTAATGTGTAGATAAATATCTGAGACCTTCATGACCTAGTTAAAATGACATAGAAAATTATTCATCACAAGTAGTGATGATTTATAATCTGAATAATTGGATAAACAACAATGTTTTCGGTCAAGGGAAGAAAAACTAAAGACATATTTGAATAGTTAGGAAGAAAATGATCTTCTTTGAAACACATGCTTGTCTAGCAGACTGAGTACATACTTGGAGATGATCTGTAACAGGCGAAGCGATGTGGAAGGAATAGTCCCCTAAACAACAAACAAGGTTGTGCTCGCTGCACCTTACCTCGATTAAAATCAAATTACCAACTTTCCTCCACACTCCTTTATTTCTCCTCCACAGTAAAGAACTCCACTCTTTCAATTACTGTGATCAGAAATATGCACATATTTTTGACTTTTTTCTTTTTCTCTCATTATACCATCAGTATTTTTGGAGATCTGCTTAGTTTCTGTCCACTTCAAAATATTTCCAGTATCCCCAAACTGACTTCAAAACTTCCATTGCTAGTATTTTGGTCTTGGCCCGCCGTCCCAAGTTACCATCATATTCACTTAGGTTATTGGAATATTCTTAACTACGTACTATTGCATTTACTCCCTTTCAAGCAAAAGTATCATCAGTGAAGAACCTAAATCATAAGATTTCACAGATATCATCTTTCCACACATGAATCTTCAACAGTGTACATCTCACCATGTGCGACATCACCTACAAGTCACCCTGAAGCCACCTCAGGCTGTTACAGATCTTCCCCGCTCTGCCCGTCCGCTCCCGAGATGGCCACCTGTCCTGTGCTCTTCAGTGTTCATGACGCACAGCCATTTCTTGGCCTCTTCTTTGCATTTGGAATTTTCTACATGGTTTAATCCCTTTCCTCATTCAGATCTTTCACCAAATGTGGCACATTCACTAACAAAATTAACTGCCATTTTCTGGCTGCACTTTCACATTTCCTGCATGCCTTCCCCACTTTCCTTCCACAGCACCCCTCAACATCTTCTCAATATCAGGTTTATGGGGGTGCCATGACAAATTGCCACAACACTGATGTCAAAACAACAAAAATTATTTTTTCACAATTCTGGATGCCAGAAATTCTAAATCAAGATGTTAGCAGAATCAGTTCACTCTGAAGGCTTTCAGGGAAAATGTTTTCCATGCCTGTCTCCTAGCTTCCGATGGCTGCTAGCAGCACTGGTTAGTAAATAACTCTAATCTCTGCTTTCACCTTCACTTATTCTCCTTGTAGTGTCTCTATGTTTTCTTATCTTCTTACAAAAACAATTGCCATGAGGTTTAGAGAACCTAGCTCTCTCAAAAATAATAAATCCAGATGTTTTCCTCTCGAGTTCCTTAACCTAATTATAGCTGGAAACACTCAACTCCAAATAAGGTCAGAGCCACTGGAACTAGGGTTAGGACTTAGACATATCTTTCCAGGGAAACATGAATCTTCCAATTATATTGATTTAGTATGAATGCATTTGTTAACTTATTTTTTATCAACTCGTTAATTCTCAGTTTCCTCCATTAGAATGTGAAGTACACCGATGGCAAAGTTTATATACGTTTTATTTGCATCTTTGTCTTCCGACACCCAACAGAAGCCAAAGATGTACACAGATTGAATAAATATGGGAAGAAAATCTGGACAGGACAAAGGGACTCTCAGTTTAACTGGAGCCCAAAGTAGAAAGACAAGGGACAGATAATGTGAAATAGGGTTAAATTCTCATGTGGAAAATTCAAGGAAAAACGTGATGCCCTTGAGGTGAAGAATGTTTGCATAATTAGGGTTATTAGCTATTATCCAGTATCAAGTTGAAAGAGGCCTCCTGGTGATTTAAATATCAGAAATATGTTAGTGTCTATGAAGATCTCCGTGTCACATGGAAATGTGCCCGAATCTGATGCAGATTTGACTATGTATTCTCGCACTTTACTGGGTATGTCACAATCTAGTGACACTCTAAGTCAGGTCAGGGAGGAATTAATCCCCATCACTGCGCTGGAACTCACTGATATCCTTTTTCCAGATTATTCTTCTGGAATCTCCCAGCTCCTCTCTCATTCAATTGCCAGCGTATCTCTACAGAATGAAGAAAGTCTTCCAGAATTCTCATCCTTAGTAATTATCTTCTGCCTATCCCAGCCCACATGTGCTATTCAACTATTTGAAACATTGTTTTTCATTGACAATATCTAAATAACAGAGCTCAAAATAATTCAAGATTTCAATTCATCCTATTCATCATAGAAGTATGCAAGTGTTCACACTAGATAAACAATAGTAATTGGACAAGCAAAGTAAATACATGGAGATCGGTTTTTTGTTGTTTTTTTTGTTTGTTTGTTTGTTTGTTGTTTTTTTTCCAGTAATTATGGCAAACATACATTGCATTGACCAACACCCTGCACCAGGATAGTAAGTTGGTATTTGTGATGACGTAGCTGCTTTTGACAGAGTAATGTAAGAATCTGAGCCTCAATTACAATGGAAATGAGTCTATTATGTGTGAATATTTCAAGGCTATTTTCTTAAAACATTTGATTATAACAGTTTAATTTTTAAGTATACACTTGGAATCCAGTCTCCACAAAACACACCTTATCAGATATAATTTATCAAATGTAAAATTTCTCCCCATTTGAAAATAATTCCACTGTATAATATGTAATTATTATGTACTTAGGAAGATGTTTTCTCAAAATTTTGCCCAAATTATTTTTTAATTAAATATCCATATAATCATGTTTATAATTATTTATCTTTACAATGATTTGGTCCAAAATGAAGCTACAAGAGTTACCTATAATTTCCTTTTTATTTCCCCTCAATTCAGAATCCAAGCCTCCACAGAAAGTAGTATAATTTTCCAATGAGATGCAAGTAGAATGGTTTTGTGCCCTCTATTTATAGAGAAAACCTCAGTGCCTAATTTGATGCTAAGAGATCCAATCACCACAAAAAAGAAAACCCGTTGACCTAATATGTTGGTTCAGAGGCTTGTTGGTTTATGGTCAATGTAATTTCACTCCAGGATTTGGAATTTCATTAGAGGT
The DNA here is from genome assembly GCA_004026905.1 of Hystrix cristata. NCBI lineage: Eukaryota > Metazoa > Chordata > Mammalia > Rodentia > Hystricidae > Hystrix > Hystrix cristata. The sequence continues at coordinate 32,772 of PVJO010008666.1, read as the reverse complement.
TACATTCTACTTATGTAATTATGAAAGTCTAGCCAGGATGGAGAGAAGAATTAAAAAACTGAGAGTACTTGCTCCTCAGCAACCAACATGAAGCAAGTATTATTCAAAAAGTAAAATATAATAAATGTTCTTCAAATAATAGATTCTAAAAAGACAAGAAGTTAGAAAACTGTGAATACTAAAAGCCTCAACTAAGATAATATAAAATTTAAAACTACTTGCCTTACAATGCTTTATAGACCAATCCAGAAATTATTTAAAATGGAAAAAAAAATTTTCCCACAAATTGTTGGAATTCAGTGTTTTGTCACCCTTTGCCACATTTACTTGGCTATGACAAAATCATTATCAATGATGTCATGGTAAAATAAACTTCTTATTTTAGCTGATGTATCTGGATAGTTCTATGAATTTTGATTGTGCAAATGTTAGTATTTTCTTTCTTATTCTGAATTCGTTCCAAAAGTTATTGGATATGAGAGAATATCATTTTATACCGTGTACTGCTCATAAAACTTCTTTTAGCTAAGAACCATACCTGTGGAATTTTATTTCAGTAATAATTCTGAGAGCTAGATTTTTCTTGATGACAAATTTTTAAAGAAACAGATTATGTCATAGAAAAATAAAGTTACATCACAGTACAAAAACCAGGTCAAAGGAGCCTCAGTAGCTAGAGATGAGGCTTCTTTTTTCCAACTCATTCGATAATCAATATATAGTAGATTGTAGATTTCATGAATCTAGTATCAAACTTTGATCAACCTTCTGGTTGATCAAAATCATTTTAAAAATTACAGTCTAAACCCATAAATATAAAAATATTTCTGTATTTAGTTCCCAATGTGTCCTTATATCTAATGTGCATGGCATATTTTTGACTTACAAAAGATAAAATCTTTAAATTGTCAAATCATCAGTATGACAATGAAGTAAAAATTATAAAAGTTTGTGAAGTTCACCAACATTTAAATAAGTTTGAAAGAGATAAAATTAGCACAGATTAGAAATGCTACAATTCACATTAATTCAGTGTCTCTCTTATGTATTATCAAACCGTACAGATGCAATTGAACAAAGTCTGGGGGAAAGTCAGTACAGTGAATGGAGATTTAACATGGTTAGGAAATGCAGTGTCATGGATTTGTTCAGAGAAATATCTAGCCTGAATTTAAGTCAGGAGAGATTTAAGTGAGTTTTGAAGTCAGTCACAAAAATGAGTAGGAGCAAAATACCTTTTCATTTAGAATAAAATAAAATAAACAGCCTTGGTTGTTTCCAGTTTATCCAGTATGAAGGATGGATAAACATGTAGAATAAAAATGAAAAAAAAAATGTGTGTGTGAGACTGGAGGAGTGAGCCCACACTAAGGAGACTGGACTTTGTCTGAGGGTAAGGTGAGCGAACCAGGCAGGTTAGTAGGTTAAAGATATAGTACAGTTATACTGGTTTGAGTGGCAGGTTCCCATCATAGTTCCCAAAATTCAGAAATTTTGTTCACCCAAAATTAAACAGTTCAGAGATAGGATACCCACCAATATTTCAATATATAGAGTAAAGGGGCACTGAACTTGGATGTAAATAAACAGGCTAAGTCCAAATTCTTGTCATTTACTAATTGTGTAACTTTAGCCACATCATGTAGTTTCACCTCAAATACAAATCTATACATTAAAAGGTTTAAAATTTTGCATTTGTAGTTAGATATTAAAGTATATGTTCTACATGAGGTCTTTTTAAATAACAAAATTTTACAAGAATCTAGAAGAAGTAACAAAATATTAAATTTTTAGAAATATGGTCATGAATAACCTTATCAAGAAAGAGTAATATTTTAAGATTCAAATGCTCTTAACCTAAGGTGAAAAGGAAAATATTTTATGCTTGTCATTTCTATGTTCATGAAAATTCTTTGAAGTAAAGCAAAGCTATAAGTGACAGTTATTTAGGTATTACTAAATATACGCTAGAACACCCCTATTAATACTTTATAATAATATTTTTTATTTGTTCATAATTTTGTATAGCTTATTCTTAATTGAAACTGCAATTACAGCTTGGAAATAGCTATTGTATCAAAATTGTAGCTCTAATAGCATTGAAGTGACATATGAATCACTTATAGGAGGAGGGGTTGGTTTTGATTCATAGTTGTCTGTGTCCAGTCAGCTGGTGAGGCAGAAATGGCAGAGTGGAGGAAAGCTGTTCTACACATGGCAGCCAGGAAGCACAGAGAAAAGGGAAGAACCAGGGACAAGAATACACTGTTCTAGGTCACACTCCCCAGGGACCTGCCACTTCTGACCAGGGCCCATCTGTGAACAAATGAGATTTATGAGGAACATTTTAAATTTCAACAATAACATGTAACAAAATTAGAACTATGATGAGTACCGTAAGCACATGATTCAAACGAGCATGATATTTTGACTCATTTTTCTTATTTTAAATACAGAGTTAATCTTAGATTACCATAGCCACATGGTATGTTATTTTAAGCATTTCTTTGAAGAAGCAGATGATAAAAAAACAAAACCATTATGGCCATTATGAGTTTTTGAGTAACCAAATGACAGGCACTCCATACTTTAAACTGGGTATAAACAGATGTTTAGTTAAAACAAATAAAATGTACCTTGTCTATCAAAAGAAAGACTTGAAATGTTCTATTAAACACATATACATAAAATAGTCTATGAAAATATTCTTATATTTGCTATGATAGCCATGATATTATTAAGACCTTTTCTATGATCTTCATCTCTTCATGATTTGGTAGAGTCCTGTCCCAGAAAGAAATCCCCCTAACTAGAAGGAAGAAGGGTACGTTAGAATAAGCACGGAAATGGTAGATACGCGTGAGAGAGTTAGCAAAAATCAAATTTTACCCTAACGTGCACAGGACATGAATAGACAGAACTTGCAGAAAAGAGGAAAATAAAATGTTATTAAATACCATTGAAAATTATGGCATGGATTGAATTAAAGGGTGGATTAGAAAATAAACTGGGTCTAATTGGGATAAATTGAGTTTGAAATATGCCAGTTGTAAAATGTTTAATAAGCTTTTTAGATCCACAGATCTGGAGTTTAGAAATAAGAGGAAGGCGAGAGGTGCAGATTCTACCATCAGGTCACCTAAGCAGATACTTGAAGTGGCAGGACCAAAAGAACTTGCAAATGGGGGAGAGAGTAGCCCATGTGCAAATGTTGGCAAGAGGAGAACCAAGGGACCCAAGTGTCTCTGAAACCAAGTGAAAAGAATATTTCAAGAAGGATGAAACACCTTGGTGCAGAAACTGGACTAAAAATTGAACATTTTAATGTAGGCATGAAATCTTAGCAAAGAAAATGAGAGGATGAAGAGAAATTTCAGAAGTTATGTCCAAAACAAACTGAGCAAGTGTACTTAAAATAGACTAAATAAATTTGGGGAAATATAGAGAAAAACTGATAAAGAAATAATAATTCATATTGTCATAACAATAGAAAAATCCACAAGTTCAGTAAGATTTTAAAGAAAATATTGAAGGAAAGAAAGCCAAATATAATGAATCTGGCTGACAGGATGTCCCAAGAATAAGTAGGACATAATATAAGATTTTTAATCCTATATTTTGTATGATCAGATTTATACAATTATAGTCTCTTTTCTAGTAGAAATAACATTTTGAATGCATATCTCTAGTAACCAATGAATTGTAGGTATAATACTAATTTTTTTTTGTTTTTTTTTATTCTTTGGTTTTTGGTAGTTTTGAGATAAGTTCTCACTATGCAGCCAGGGCTGGCCTGGAACTCACAGCGATCCTCCTGCCTCAGTCTCCCAAGTTCTGGGATTACAGGCTGCCACACCTGGCTAGGTATAATATTTTTTGTAGACACTTTTTAAAGTCTTTCATGCATTATCTCAGTCAGCTCAGAAAGTCTTTGGAGGAGAATAATAATCTAATCCCAATTTTATACATAAAGAAACAGAAGGAGAGTGCAGTGAGGCTCTGTAATTTATAATGGACACATTCAAAAATCAGAATCTGAACTGTGAATGGCTGTTGTTATGGTGAGGCCCCAACGTGCACCCCTGTAGAGGTTAATTGTGTTGAAGGTTGGGTTGCTAACGGGCTTTTGTAAATCACTTGGGTCCTGAGGACTGTAACTTGATCAACAACTTGATCTCTGCTGATAAGAACATAATTTGATGACATTATTGGGAGCTGCTGGCAGCAGAATGATAGAAACAGAATGTTGTTGGGACTAATCATGGGGTTGTGATCTTGGGGACAATAACTGGTCCCCAGACCCTTCCTTTTGGGCCTTGTCACCCTCTATTCCTCCCTGATGCCATGAGGCGAGCCGCTTTTTATGGACAGCGCTTCCCACCATGATTTCCCTGCAGCTGATTCCCCTAAAACGTCTGAAACCCTGAGTCGAAGTCAGTCTTTCCTCCTCTACATTGTTTATGTCAGATGGTTTCTGTCACAGTCATAGAATGCTGGTGAACAGAGCTGAATTATTAAGATTTTCGTCGTTATAATGAAATACCTGACACAAGGTACTTAGGAAGAAAAGAGGTTTATTTAGCTCCCAGTTCAGGAGGTTCAAAGACCAAATCGCACATAGAGCAGTCTTGCTAGAGACGATGCTTGGCTGTGGAACCTCTTAGCACATAGCAATGGTGGGAGGACACCGCGGAGCAAAGTGATTCAAAGTTAAACAGGACCAGGCTTACTCCTTTCCTAACGGCATTGTTTGAACACTACTGAGGGGTCCCATGAGAAACACCTCTGTCCCCAGTGTCCTCAGGAGCCTCCTCTAGGACTCACCACCTCCCGGTGTCAATAACTGGAGGACCAAGCCTCCAAATCGCATAAAACTTATAGTTTGTAATTAAACTACATCAAAATCATAGCAATAGATAATTCTTTGTTGAATTCATGATATATTCTTTGAAGAGTTTACTGAAAAAATCGTATATCGAAACTTTGGAACCAAAAGCATCGTTTCTCTTGCCTTATCCTTATTTTACAAATGAAGAAACCAAGACCTAGAATGGCTTTAGCTTACCCAAGACTACTTCCCTAAATGCAAAATACAATGCCTAAAGAAACACAGGACTTCAGTCTTCAATTTTCTTGTCTTTAACTACAATGGTCACTTCTCATAAAAAGGTTCATGAAACTTGATTTATTTCTCGAAGACTCCATTGTTTTTATAGAGGGTAAGACTAGTTTGTATGACTTTTAAGGTAACATGGTAAGTTCACGAATCCCTGTTATGATTTGTTTCTAGACGTCCTTGCAAATCCTCATGAGCTCATAGGCAGGGCTTTGGGGAGTGAATGAATCATGAGTGTGTGATACAGAATTAGTCCACTGATTGATCTGGGTGTGAATGACTGATTTGGTGAAGAGGGAAGACTCATTCTGGGTGTGGATGGCACCAACCAATAAGCTTGTAGTCTGAGTGAAATAAAAAGGAAAAGAAGGAAGTTTCACTGTCCCCTGTATGCCACACCATGAACTGTTTCTCCTCCACGATGCCCCACTGCCATGCTGCCCTGCCTTGGAACCAGCCATCTAGGGACTGAAACCTCTACAAACTCTGAGATACCTGTGGTTATAACTACATCGTTTAACCTGTGCATGTCAGATATTTTGTCCCAGCAAGGAGAAAAGAAAACAATTTCCCTATTGCTCATTGTATGCACTTATTTTTCTTGAGGTGTAGCATCTTGCATCCCATACATGCTTTGTCTATATCATCAATGCTATTGTGAGTTGTAGGCTGCAAAATTTTTGAACACAGTGGCTGACATTCTGTACAGCTCCAAGTTTACAGAAAGAATGGACAAATATACTTTGAATGTTTAAAGCATATAACTTTGATTCCATACTCTTTTCCTGCTATTAATTGGACAACTTAAATCATTTTCTTTATTTTTTCATTTCCTTATCGCTAAAAGAAAAATGGTTAAACAATAACAAAAACTATAATAATGTAAGACTAATATTTACTACACACACTTTTTAAGGCTTTGCTATAAAACTGTAAAACATTCATACTAAGACATTTTGTTGAAAGGAAAACATATTTTAACTTAAAATGTCAAAATGAAAAAGTGAGGTGGGGTCAAAAGGAAAGCACTTAAATATGAAGTTTTATTTAAAAATGTATGTTTTGTCATAAGTTAATTTTGTCTTCACGTCAAAGGGAAAGAAAATCATAGACTCTAAAAATATCAAATGGTCTGAGGGATTATATCATTCTCCTTTTATGTCAAGAGACTAAGATTTTGAGAAATAAGGTTACTAGCCAAGATCTCACAAAATTATAATAATTAATATTCTTATGTACTTATTGTCTAAATCATTTTTCCAGTGTACCTTACTCTGTCACCAAAACGAACAACACTTTTTGGTTTTGGTTCATGAAAGCTAAAGAGATAAATGGACAAGGGTTGCAACTCCCCCATTCAGTTAACAATTCAAATGACTGACATCCAAAGTCTACACTAGGCAACATACTGGCAATGCCAGATGAAACCCACATCTCCCAGAACTCAGTAAAAATTGCTGAGGATTGTAGATCCCCTGAATAATACAGTGTAGAGTAGTGTGAATGCGTGGTCAGTAAAAGTTGTGATAACACAAAGCACTGCAGTTCTACTGTGGTTACCTTCCTAGAGTCCTCTGTGACCTGAAAACTATCAGTTGGCACTTAGTCAGAATTGAGAGCAGCCTCTCATTGATGACACCAAGACAAAGAAAACTGTTTCCTGGATGTATTAACGGCATTATCTGGTCCTATCAATGGGAGGAAATACATAATCCTCTGAAAAGCGAATGCTTGATACTTACTCCAAGGCTAGCACATATCTTGCATTTCAATATGACACAAGTTTCGGCTGTCTTGTGATTCAGCTTTCGTCTCTGATTTAAAGGTTGCCAGCTGCAAACAAGAGTATTTGGAAGTGCCAACCTGGGACCACAGATAAGTCATTTTATTATGAATGTTTGCTCTTGCTGAACATTAGGATGCTACAAGAAAATTTAAAACGAGAGAAAATGTCATTATGCTTAAAGACATTCAATTATAGATTCAGATGCATCTGCTATTCATCACTTTTAATCATTGTCATTGTCTGATAAGAGCACCAAAGAAGGAAAGCTCAGTGTGGTGCTGACGGGTCTCTGTCTTCAAAAACATTCAATTTGTCAACTATTTTCAGAGGGGAAAAAATAGATCAAGTGGCATCCTTCCTGTGCACCTTCTAATGGCATAGGCTTGCTGAGAAATAAATGTTGCATAATGCTAAAAAATAATTTTCCCTTTTCAAACTATTTTCTTCACTTTTTTCTCTTTTTTTTGCTGAAATAATTAAATAATTTACAGTTCCTCAGAGTGATCTGCTATGAGTTTTAGAGTAAAATTCAGCACAAATGTTGTAATTCAAATTTTATATAAAATAGTGCTTTGAGAAACTATGCAAAATGCACTATTAATGATTCATTTTATCTTGATGAACTATTGAAGGAACAGAGAAAAATAAGCTAGATAGTTTCCATAAAAAAGTTTCTCTCAGATACTTTCATCTGCTTTACTAGATTTCATTTATTGTACCTTTAAAATATATTCCCCTGAATAGAGGAAGATTTAGTATCTCAGTACAAATTAATCATTTGTATAGATTGCTGTCTTCTTTATATATACCTGTGGTCATGTTTAAAACGGAAATAAAAATTTTGATCGGGGAAAAAGGAAAAGTCGCCCCATGTCAAATATGGAATATGTGAAACTAGCAAAGTATTAACCAACAAGAATAGGAACATACTTTAAATAAAAACCTAAAAAACACATATACCAACTGTCTTATTTACCATTTTAATCAGATCATATGTCTCTAACACCATAAAGATTCCACAAAATTCATTATTAAAACATGTTTATGTAAGCTTGATTTTTTTAACTAAATCTTAAAAGATACAAGAAAATTCTAGAAGTTTTGCCATCTTAGTAAATAAAGGATCAAATTATGACTGTTATAATCAGGAAAGCACATGGAAGTCTAATTTGTACTTATTTTTATCACATTTTTTGCATAAATATTAGCGTGAACATAAAACTCTATCAAGAATGTTGGACAAAAATAACCTTTTTACCATTTTTATTTTCTCTATATAAAATGAATACTCTCGATTTTCCCCCAAGAATTGTGGAAAATTTCATCTACAACCAAATACATAAGAGGCATATGTTGAGGAAAGTATCTTATTTTGCTTATTATAAAAATACAATCTACATTTCAATAATTAGTACACCATGGCATATTCATTCTGTCTCTCTTGGAACTTAGACACATTCATACACATGAATTCACTAAAATTTTGTAAGTGACAAGAAGTTGATGACTTTGAAAATAAGGTTTTCTTGTTTTCATTAACAAAACCTTGTAGTTAAAATCTTCATTCCATAGTAAAATTAGAACTAATACAGTATCACTAAATGACCTTGCTTGAGGATGTAGTGGCCAAAGAATGAAAGGCTAAAGAATTTGTTCCCACGTAACATAAAATTTGTGAAAAATTTGAGTTTATTTCACTTACTGATGTTAAAACTAGGAAAAGGGAAGTATTTAATAGTATAGTTTTACCATAACACCAAAATAGCTATTGATTAACATACATGTTAAATATCAGGCCCTGCGTAGATCTTTCTCATCTTATAGTTGGGGAAAATAGAATAAAATATATAAAATATCTTCTTCACAATACAGCTAATAAGAACCGCCACTGGGATTCAAATAAATGTCTTAAATCTGAATCTCTGCTACAACTCACTTGTCCTCTCTATAGATCCACTTTGAATAACTTTTCTGGATATTTCATGCAGTATTATTTTGCACATCAACATAATATTCATACTCATGATATTTCATTAAATATTTCCTCTGCACTTAGTATTGAATACAATATGTAAAGCCTAAAATCACAGGACTTGTCCACATGGAACATTACCATTTGATGAGCTCTTGTTTTTCAGTAAAGGAAATACAGCAACCAAGATAAGACTATTCTTAATTATCAGTCACACTGTTCCCCAGTGGGTAGTTAAAAATTCAAAGGCTATTATCATAGTAAGTAGTAAGTAAAATATGTATACTATGTCATGTATATGCCACCAATAAGTGACTTTAATGTAAACTGATTTTAAATATGAGAAAGTATACTGGCTTTAAGTATATTTATTGGGCAATAACAATTTTTAATGTTTCACTTATATATGTTGCCTTATTCTTTTCTAAACTCCATGAATTATGGTTATATATAAACAAAATCAATCAAATAATATGATTTTTAATATAACAAATTTTTAAAGAAGCAAAAAACTTTTCAAAACCAATGCTAATGAAACAAGTATAATTTTGGCCATAATTATTAGTTATATCAGTGATTATTTAATAAAATACAGATTCTGACATACAAAAGCAAGTAGAGAAATAAAATCTACTTATACCTTCTACAATATATTAAATATATATTGGACAAAAGAAAAGACAATCTACTAGTTCACACACTTTTTAAAAATAGTTACATTCTGTTTAGTAGAAATAATGAAAAAATATGTACATAACATTGTATGGCTGTCACACAGGAAATAGGTAACTGTAAAAATTTAACAAAATCAAAAAAGTTAGTGTCTTAATCAATGGAAATAGACTTAAGGACTGAGACCATTATTTTGTGTCGGTATGAATAAAGCTAACCCTGCAGGCAAATACACTCTTTCTTAAAAAAACAAAAAACAAAACAAAAAAACCCTCTATTTTAGCAGGGATCAGTTATGTAGCAGTGTTAAGTAAAGCCCATACAAGGTTTACTGTGAAAACCAAACACATTTCAGCAATTATTCATCACAGCATTCTGATAGTTGATAATCATCTCTAGGAGATTTTTGAAAAGTTTTTTTTTCATTGAAATGCTCGAAAATTCTAATTAAATAGATATAAAATTTTATATATATTCATTATAATCTCTTACCACATAGCATGTATTTTTCAGATTTATATTTGTAATGGAATTGCCAATTCATCATGACTTCCTTAGTTTTACAGCCTTTAGCAATTTCACTTATAATACATTCTATGTCTGATTCTCCTGGAGCCCTCATGAGCTTGATTTTACTGCAGAAGCACAAATACAATAGAACATGGTTCTCATTTAAATTATGTGAAATTGATAATGTTCATTCAAATGTCTTAAGGAAGAATGTATCTGCTCCTGGCAGTGTTGCAGAGGCAACAGATGCTGAAGCCCTTAAGAGAGAATTCTCTGTACTTCCCTTCCACGTGACTCAGAAATTTTTTTCCAGAATGAATTATAATATGTCAGGGAACTTGTAATATGGGGCTTTATTACAAACCATAATGTAACCTTCATAAGAGAAATTCAAAAAATCCATTGAAAGTACAAGAGCTTTTAAATTATCTACTATTACTAGAGAGTTTACTTTACAGGAGGGTGGTATTAAACTATGTTCTGGGTCTCAGAAAATTCGATGCACTTCCACCTTATTCCATGATGACATTAATCTTTCTATCACTTCACAAACTAGAGAATAGAAATGTGTAAATGTGCACAGCTTTCCAGACATTAAACATGTGTGCAGCCAATTCAGTGGGGGGAAAGCCTGACAAAATTCTTCTGTGAAATGCTGCGAAAGAGCTGCATTCTATATGACTGTTTCTCTTGTGTAAGTGACATTTGGTAGGAAACGGAGGGAGGCCTTTTGGAGATGAGAAGAGGATCTAGGGATAGAGGGAGAAGAGACGGCAGGAAGGGGAAGCAAAAAAGATTATGCTGTGGTATGTCTATGTGCTAACTTCCCGTGATTAATACATTCATCATCTATCACAAACACGTACTAATAAAAAGTGAGTAAATTCAAGCTCATACAGGTGAAAAAAAAGTATTTGCGCATCAGAATATATCACTCTGAGGCAGTGATTCATTACATTGGTATGAATTATAGTACAGTAACATTTACAAAAAAGAAAAAAAAAGACAATGACAGAAATACCATTCACTAAGGACAAGCTTTAGTGTGTCTAAAATTAAGGGCAGCAGTATACGCTGAAGTGTCTTATAGTGTTTTTTTTGTTTAAGTCTATCCTCAATCCTATTATATCTACTTACTAATTTTATCTACTTACTAACTGTATCTATTAACCATATTGTTTTTCTGATGTTTAAGCCGAGTTGAATATGCTTTCAAATCTGGCTATAAGGAAAGTGGCCCATTTCTTGGATTGTGATGAAAAGTTACTACTCACTAGAATGCAAATAGATTTAATATCGGAATTAAAATATCAATTATATGAAAAAATAACAATACAAATAGAATATACACATCATTGGAGAGTGTTTATTTGTGAGGCATGAAACAGTCCTTTGCTAACCAGCAGATAGTTTATTTGATAGACACCATCCCCATTTAGGACAAAGAAGTTTTAGACCAACAAAGAAGTTTGTTGACCAAACAAGTATCTGTATCCCAGTTGGGGTACGTCATATCCATGCTCTAGGACTAAGTAACTGAACATATTTCATTCTAGATGTTTCATCTCTACAATAGGGAAAGGAGATCATTAATAAATAGGACTAAGTACCTGAAAGGAAAACTTTGCAATAATGTTCATTAGCTCTAAATTTGGTACAAATGTATCACAACAGAATTACGCTATTCCAAATTTCTCTTTCTAGATAAGTGAAATATGTTCATCAAGTTGGTCCCTGCATACAAGGGGGACATGACTATCTGGCAAGCATGAATTTTCCTGTACTAGAAAGGAAGGTTCTAGAACAGTATGGAAATTCTTCCAGCCCCGTGGCCTTGAAGAAATAGCTCCCAAAACCAGTAGTTCTCAAACTGTGTTGCAGACTCACTTGAAGATTTCTCAACCTTCATATTCTTCTTAGGGTATATTATTTTTAAAAATAACTTAATTGTTTTATTACCTGTGAATTCTATCTGGTGTGGCAATTAGAGAGAAAATACAGCAGACGTGTCTTCTCAGGTGAATGCGAAGACTGAGCCAACCCAAATCGGCTGTGTTTGTGCCTCTTCTCGCGGCCATCTGTTTCTCCTTACTCTGTTGCTGCACTCAGACGTAACTGACAGACTCTGGTTATTAATATGTTTCCTGTCACCTTGACAAATGAAAGGCTGTGGAGATAGAAGGACACAAATATTTTGGGCAAAAAGACATCTTCCAGAGTGAAGTAATGAAAGTGAAGCCAATATGTAAATCATTATTTTGTTCAACACTCGGCAATATTCAGTCTTCTCAGGGTAAATCCATTCTGACTGTATCCACACATTCAGTTTCAAAACTTGAAACATGAAGGAATAAGCCTCGGCTGGTGATTTTTCCGTGATGCTATCACACATTGTTCTGCTTTAGCCAAGCTGAACTCAGCCGCTCACTCAATTCTTTTTGCTTTTTCTGCCTTTATTAAAATTAGAACTGGGTGTACAGTTAAAAGGAGGTTCCAGATTCTTTTAAAGACATTGTGATTTTCCAGTTAAGACGACAATTGAGTTTTATATTTGTTCAAAATAAAAAGATACTATAGGAATTATTTTCTGATTGATTTTTTGTATCACACATATTGACCAAAAAGACATCAGTTTCTATTATTTATTTATTGAAATAATAAGTTTAACTACCAACACTAACAGTTTTTACCCGAATGTGAGTGTTCTGAGTTTTTATTCTTAATCTATATGGCAATTTCTGCTTTTAAATGATAAGGACAATTAACAGATTCTGACAGAGATGGTCCAATACCAAATCTAGTCAGAAATCCATTAATCTACCCAACCAAATAATTAGAAGTTTTAGTATTTACATCAGTGTAGTCACAGTCCAACAGAAAAGAACATTTAAAGCTATACTACTGCACAGTAAAATACTCAATCTAGATTTTACAAAGTTTATATTATCAAAACTTTGTGTGTAACTGTTTTGATAATAAATGCAAAAATACTCATCCCCTTTTAGATTTTTGAGAATAGTGTATACAGAATCAACATCAAGGGAAATATTTTTGTTTTTTCTCCACGTCTGTTATTCCTTTCTAATATTTTTGATCATCTAAGCCCTGAATATTCTACTTTCCTTATATTTTTTAGTGTATTATCAAACATAGAGAAAATACCTAACTTTTCTCATTCTATAATTCTGAGCTAAGAGTCCAAATAAGTTCTGTCTTTTCTCTTCCAGACTTAATGTCTGTAGACAGCACCCAACACCAGGAGGGTGATATTTTAAGATGGCACAGAGCACAAAAGAATGGGATTCAAGTCCCAGCTCTGCTTTAGCACATTCAAATAAATTTGGATGTAAGAATTCAATCTCACCAAGTTTCCATTTCCTCTTTCAAAAAATAAAAAATGGCATGCGGTTACAGGACATTTACTAAGTATAAACATTTGTTAACTCAATGCCTGGCAACTCACAAACATAGTTTTCATTGAATTAACCCTCCAAAATAGAGGGGATGGCCAATAGTATCTGTATTTATAGAAGTGTGAACTGTGGATCTTACATATTAATAAATTTAGAGACTATACAACTAGATAATGGCAAATGTTGGTTTCAACTAAATTTGTTTCCATCTCAAATGCACATTACAGGTCCAGTACTAATACCATCTACCTCAGTGATATTGCTATTGATTGTAAATGTTTTCCATAAAATAGAAAATAAAGTGCTCTCAAAGTGGTAGCTATTATTTATTGTTATTGTTGTTTGGATTTTTGCAATTTTCAGTAGCAGGGATTGAATCCAGGGGCACCGAATCACTAAGTTGCATCTCCAGGCTTTTATTTATTTATTTATTTTTTCCCAAGACAGGGTTTCAAAAGTTGCCCAGGCTGGCCTTAAATTTGTGATTCTCCTGCCTCAGCCTCCCACGGAGCTGAGATTACATGCTACACCATCATACCCAGCTAATTATTGGTATTTATATTATCTCTATTCTCTCGAGACTTGCAGATGTGAATTGGACATTCACCAGTATTGAAGTTTAAAGGGTAAAAGTAAGATGAAAAGTCTCTCTCTGTGATGGAGTGCCTTCTAAAGTTTTGAATTATTCAGAACTATAAGGAATCTGTGATTCTGAAAAATATTTAGACTGGGTGGCAAGATATCAGAATGTTTCAAATTATGTAGTTTAAAATATCCATGGTAAGCTGGGCATGGTGGTGTCTGTGTGTAGTCCCCGCACTCGGGAGGCTGGGTGTAGTCAAGGCCAGCCTGGACCAAATAGGGAGACCCTGTCTAAAAAAAAAAAAAAAAAATCCTTTATAGTTGCTTCTTTGCTGTTGCTTATCAAAACACTAAGAGAATAGTGTAGTTGAATGACTGCACATCCATGATGTATGCATGTGTTTTAAAAGATGTTTCCTTTTTTTTTTTTAGTTTTTAATTTTATTTTAGTGACATATTTTAGATATACATAATGATAACATTCATCAGACCCCATTCACATTCACCAGGGAATTTGTACCTATACATGATATATCCCGCTGCTGCTTTATTTCCCATTCTGCTCCCTCCCTTCAGTCCCTCCTCCCTCCTTATTTACAAAAGCTTTGTTTCCTTTTTTTCTCCTTCTATTCTTTTTTTCTTCCTGTCCCTCAATTCGTTTCCCCCTCCCTTGTTCCCCTTCCCATTTGAATAACTTCTTCCCTTTTCCCAATATAATACATTTTATTCCTTATTTATACTTTCAGTTTCTCACACCAGAGAAACAATGTGGTATTTAAACATGTATGTTCAATTTATTTTACTTAAGAGTATGGTCTCAAGATGCCTCCGTTTACCTAGAAATGTCTCAAGCTTATTGTTTGTGGCAGAGTAGTACTCCATTGTATAAAAAACCGTATCTTCTTTATCCATGCATCAGTTGATGGGCATTTGGGCTGTTTCCAAGATTTAGCTATTACAAACTGTGCCACTATAAACATGGGTGTGCATATATAGCTGTGGTTTGATGCTTTCAATTCTTTTGGGAACATACCAAGAAGGGGAATGGCTGGGTCAAATGGAACCTCTAGTCCTAGTTTTTCAAGGAATCTCCACACTGATTTCCACAATGGTTGGACCATCCTACACTCCCGCCAACAGTGGAGGAGGGTTCCTTTCTCCACGTAGCCCTGCCAGCATTTAGTTTGGCTGATTTCTCAGTAATAGGCATTCTTTCTGGAGTGAGGTGGAATCTCAGTGTTGTTTTAATTTGCATCTTTCAAATGACCAGTGATGTTGAACATTTTTTCATAAGTTTATTTGCCCTTTCTACTTCTTCATCTGAGAAATGTCTATTCATCTCAGCTGCCCATTTTTGGATAGGGTCTTTACATTTGGGGGGGTCAGATTTTTTTCAGTTCTTTATATTTTCTAGATATTAAACCTTTGTCAGAAGAATACCTGGCAAAAACTTTGTCCCACTCTGTCAGTTGTCTCCTCACTCTATTGGTGGTTTCTTTTGCTGTGTAAAATCTCTTTAATAAGATGACATCCCAGTCTTTGATTTTTTGTGACATTTCCTGGGTGATCAGGGCTTGTTTGTAAAGTCTTTGCCTATAGGTAGGACTCTTGAAGACATAGGTGTATACATGTGTTTTAAAAAGCAAGTTACAAATCATATAAGCTCTAAATGATGTATTTTGTGAGATATACATTTATGCATATTTATTATATGTGTATTATATATTTTGTATAGTTTGTCTAATTGTATATACATGTCAAAGACACGGGCAAATGATTAGGAGGGCCTATTCAAAACTAATGATCATTCTTGAATATTGATATTTTAAGATAATTGTAAATTTTGTCCTTGAGATTTTCTAGTTTTCTTTGCATTCCATAGCATAGAAGAGGAATTACTTCATTAAAAAGAAATATAATCAAAATATTTTAATAAAAATGTTCTTTTCCAATTGTATAGAACTTGTATGTTCTACCAAACTTTGGAAAAGTTCTGCCAAACTTTAGCAAATATAGGCTTTTTTTTGTTTTACTAGTAAAGAAAGGAAAGTCGTTGTTTGATTACTAACCACAGCATTATTTCAGTTAAATGCAAGGTAGCCTTTAGAAAATCTTTTTTAAATGGTGGTTTTATAACAGTTGATGTGTCAAAATATTGAGAACACAGAGTGCAGAGAAACTACAGCAATGGAACATCTTCAACACTGCAATCCGATTCTCCAAAACGGACAGACATGGCAAACATTTCAAAAGATACTTTTAATCTGTAGAGTAAGAAGTTTCAGCACAATAGGGAATATGTATAACAACAAGAATAGAATTTGGGTAAACTTTCTTTCTTACCTTTTTTTATTGAACCAAGATTTATTGGTACATTTTAGATATACATATCTATCACATTCATCATAGTTAATTTGTCCCTATACATGATGTATCTTGTTTTTTCTCCCTTCCCACCTTCAACTCCTCTTCCCCTTCTTATTTACAACAACTTTGTTTTTCCTTTTTTCCTCTTTTTCATTTCGTTTCCTTTTCCCTTCCTTCCTTTCCCCCTCACTCCACCCTAGTTCTACTTCCCATTTGAATATTTTCTTTTTTTTTTCACAATATTTGGTATATATTTTTGTCCTTCTTTTCACTTATGGTTTCTCATTCCAGAGAAACAATGCAATATGTATTCATGTGTGTCTGACTTATTTCACTTATGTTCTCATGGTGCATCTATTTATCTAGAAATGTTTCAAGTTTATCCCTTTTTATGGAAGAGTAGTACAATGTTGTATAAAAATGATCCACATCTTCTTTATCCATTCATCAGTTGCTGGGCATTGGGGTTGTTTCCAAGGCTTAGATGTTACAAATCATGCTCCTATGAACATGATTGTGCACATATCACTGTGGTACAATGCTTTTAATTCTTCCAGGAAGATACCAAGAAGAATAGCTGTGTCAAATGGAAAGAGGCTATCTTTCTTCCGGTGAGGTTGTTTGGCTCCTTTATGAAGATGAAGTATTTGAATGTTTTAGGGATTGTTTCTGCATCTTCAAACCTGTTCCACTGATCGTCAGGTCTGTTTATTTGCCAGTACCATGCTATTTTTATCACAGTAGCTTTAGAGTATAATTTCAAGTCAGGAATTGTGATTCCCCTGCCTTGGCCCTGTTGCCCAGAATTGTTTTTGCTATTCTTGGTCTCTTCTGATTCCAGATGAATTTTATGATTGCTTTCTTTAATTCTGTGAAATATCCTATTGGAATTTGATTGGATTTGCACTGAATCTGTAAGTAATTTAGGAAGTATGGCCATTTTCACTATATTGGTTCTTTCTACCCAAGACCAAGGGAAAACTTTCCAGCTTCTGATCTCTCTTTCAATCTCTTTTTTCAAAGTACTGTAGTTTTCAATGTAAAGATCTTTTACTTGCTTTGTTAGATTTATTTCTAAATATTTCATATTTTTGCTGCAATTGTGAACAGTGTGGCTTCCCTAATTTCTCTCTCAGTGAGTTTGTTATTTGTGTATAGGAATGCTATTGATTTTTGAATGTTGACTTTCTATCGAGCTACATGACTGAACTTGGTTATTAAATCTAGAATTCCTTTGGTGGAGTTTTTGGGGTCTTCTATGTAGACTCTCATGTCATCCGCAAGTAATGATAATTTAACTTTTTCCTTTCCTATCTTTATTACTTATATTTCTTTCTCTTGTCTAATTGCTCTGGCTAATGCTTCCGGAATTAAATTAGATAAGAGTAGTGATAGGAGACATCCTTCTCTTGTTCCTGATTTTAGAGTGAAAGCTTTCAGGTTTTGACCATTTAGTATGATGTTGACTGTTGGTTTGTCATAGACGGCTTTTATCAGATTGTTCTCTTTTTTGGTTGGATGTTTTTCTGGTTTTGGTACCAGGGTGATGCTTGCTTTCAGAAATGATTTGGGGAGTATTGTTTCCCTTTCAAATTCATTAAAGAGTTTGAGTAGTACTGGCATTAGAACTTCTCTTCTTGTAGAATTCAGCTATAAGTCTTTTACAACCTGGGCTTTTCTTTGTTTGTGGGCTTTCAATTACCTTTTCAATTTCAATGGCTGATACTGGGTTATTTAGTATTTTTATTTCTTCTTTGGTAAGAAGAAATTGATTCAGCTTTGGTAATTTATATGTATCTAGGAATCTGTTCATTTCTTCAGGGTTTTCCATCATGTTCAAGTATAGATTCTTGAAGTAGGCGCTGATGATCTGGGTTTCTGCAGGGTCAGTTGTGACTTCACCCTTTTCATTTGTAATTGTATAGATCTGAGTCTTTTCTTTCCTTTTTTTGATAAGATCAGCTAGGATTTTATCCATTTTATTTAATCTTTCAAAGAACCAACTCTTCATTTCATTGATTCTTTGTATTGTTTTCATAGTCTCAATTGCATTAATTTCAGCGCTCATCCTTATAAATTCCTCTGTCCTATGAGATTTGGCCTTGAGTTGTTCTTTGTATTCTAGAAGTTTGAGGTTCTACATTAGGTTGTTTATTTGAGCTCACTTTGTTTTCCTGATATGGGAATACAATGCTATGAATTTCCCTCACAGCATTGCCTCTGTTTTGTCCCATAGTTTCTGGTATGTTGTATTGGCATTATCATTTAATTGTAGAAACTGTCTAATTTCTTCTTTAATTTCATCTATGACCTATCTGTGCTCAGGAGGGTGTTACTTAATTTCTATGTATTTATGTAGTTTTTGTGGTTTCTTTGCCATTGATTTCCAATTTTATTGCACTATGGTCTGATAATATGTATAGATAATTTCAATTCCTTTGCATTTACTTAAGCATGTTTTATGAGCTACTGTGTGGTCTATTTTGGAGAATATCCAGTGTGCAACTGAGAAGAATGTGTATTCTAATGTTATGGGGTACAACACTGTGTATATCTCCACTAAGTCCATTTGTTCACTAGTTTGGTTCACTTCTAATATTTTGATTTTTTTTTTTGTCTAGTTGATCCATTTGGGACAGTGGGGTATTAAGGTCTCCCATTATAATTGCGTTAGTGTTTATTTGATTTTTCAAGTCCATTAATATTTGTTTTATTAGTTGGGTGTGCTTGTATTTGATATATAAATATTAATGATTGTTACTTCTTCCTCATGGAGTTTTCCCTTTACAAGTATGTAGTGACCATCTTTGTCTCTCTTGATCAGTCTTGGTTTGAAGTTCACTTTGTCTGTGATTAGAAAAAAATCCCTGCTTTTTTCTGGGTTCCTGATGCATGCGATATTGTTTTCCATCCTTTGAATTTCACTCTATGGATTTATTTTTGGGTTAAACATGTTCTTTGTATGTAGAATATTGTTGGACATTTATTGATCCATTCTATGAGTCTTGGTGAATTGCAACCATTTGCATTCATGGTTATAACTGTTATGTCTTCACTTATCTTTGTTATATGCTTTTCCTGTTGTTGGTTCCCTGTCTTTCTCCTCTGTTTAACTACTTGCCTTACCTGGTGAATTCTTTTTATTAGTGTCCTTGGAATTATAGTTTTCTTTTTCTCTTTCTAAGATATCCTTCAGAATATTCTGCAGAATTGGTTTTGTGGTCATGAATTTCTTCAGTTGTTCGTTGTCATGGAAGGATCTTATATCATTATTGAATCTGAAGGATAATTTGGCCAGTTACATCAAGCTGCACTGCAGATTGTTCTCTTTTAGGGCTTGAAATACTTTGCTCCAAGCTTTCCTTGACTTAAGGGTTTGTGTTGAGAAGTCTGCTGTGATTCTGATGAGCTTTCCTTTATAGGTCATTTGTTTCTTTTCTCTAACAATTTTCAATATTCTGTTCTTGTGTTGAATTTCTGCAATCTTGATTATTACATGACTTGGCGTAGATTTATTTTGGTCATGGCCAATTGGGGTTCTATATGCCTCACTTATCTGTATGTCAAATTCTTTTCTCATGCTTGGGAAGTTTTCTGTCATTACTTCTGTGAACAATTTTTTTAATGTCATTTGCACTGTCTCCTTTTTCATTCACTCAGATCACTCTTACATTGTTTTTCTTTGCATCATCTTGCAGCTGTTGAATTATTCCTCATGGTCTCTAGCTATTTTTAAGAAGTTGTTCTTTTTGTGATCACTAACTGCAGTCCTGTCTTGTAGGTCTGAAATTCTGTCTTTGCTTTGGTTCATTCTACTGTGTATAATTTCAAGAGAATTTTTTATCTCTTGAATATCTGTTTGAATCTGTTTCATGGGTTCTATTTCTTTCCTGAGTTGAGTGTTTGAGTTTTCCATCATTTTCCTAAGATCTCTGTTTTTTGTTTGTTTGTTTGTTTTTATCTGTGTCTACTCTAAATTCACTCAGCAGGTCTTTCACTGTGATTGCCATCACTTTTTTTTAACCTGAGAAATTATTTCTAGTCTGATGTTCTCTATAGCCTCATTCATCTTTTTTTTGTTTTGTTTTGTTTTTTTAATTACTGATGCTATCATTTCTGAAAGTTCAGTTGGCTGGCTTCAGATGTCCTCTATTTCATTGTCCTCTGGACTTGTTCTGGCAGGGCTGGAGTTCTGGGATGTATTTTACTTCTGTGTCTTGTCATTTTCTCTCTCTCTCTCTCTCTGTTTTTTATTTTAGTTTGTTTCCTGTGTTAATGTTTGTAGTTGGTTTATGATAGGTAGCTTTAAGACAAGTATCAAGGCTTTCCTAGGAAATGTCTATTCCTTATAAATATATTCTTGGTGTAGATGATGCTTTGCCTTTGTGTCTGTCTCAAGATCCTACCTTCCCAATTTAATATAGATGAGAAGTTGCTATTTGGCCCTGCAGTTAGTTTTTTGATACTGGACTATGCCAATTGTTGTGACCCCAGACAATCATACAATTGTTATACAAGAAAGTACAACTGATTGTAACAAGTATGACATCCTGGCTAAAGTAGTACATTAGCAATAACAGTAGTATCAAGCATGTTCATGAAACTGACAGACTGTGATAATTATTAATTTGGTACTTTTAACCATAGAAGTAAGATCCACAGTTATATAACAAAATCCAACATAAACCAGGAACTTATATGCAGTGAGTTTCCTGTTAGTAGAGTAGCTTTTTACACTATGTGCGAGGAGGGATTAAGAGGGATAAGGAAAAAACAGAGAGGTAAATGAAGAGAAATGTAGTAGAGGAAAGCCTGGAAGACTAGGAAAGATAACTCAACCTTTGGTAAACTGGAGAGGATGACAGGGTAGAAAAAGTGAAGGGTGCAGGACTACAGTATTGGAGCAAACCAGAGAAAATGTAGACAAAATTAACTTACATAAAAAAAAAATCAAAAAATTCAGAAGAAGCAATTGATTAAGGAGAGAGGAGAGAGAAATAGGAAAAAAGAAAAAAATATGAACAAAAAACATAAACAAAACAGAAGACAATAACAGTAAAAACCTAAACAAAAAAGGAACAAATAGGAAAGGAAGACAAAACAAACAAGAAAACAAAAAAGAAGAAAAAAACAAAAAATGATAGTGAAATTCCTCTGATGTCCACAGTTCTGTGATGGTGTTCAAGCCAGAGCCCAAATCTGTGCTGGGTGGCCTCATGGAGTCTGCAGTAGATTAGTGCATCAGGCCCTGGGTGTGGGGCTGGAGCAGAGTCCTCAGCCACCAGGTCTCTCGCAGCTGACCCACGTCTCCTCACCCTTTATGTCTCTGCACTTTTGTTCAGTAGCTCTGGTGCTGCTCTGTTATGTGGGTAGGATTGGCTCTTCCTGATCCTCACACAGCCTCCTCTGTTCTACTCCACTGGCACATTTCTCTTCTCTCTCCTGGCTGCAAGAAGGAAGGCAGGGCTGTTGCAGAGGGGTGCAGCCACAGAGACAGAGAAGAGGTGCTGCAGGGCGCAGTCACAGAAAGGTTGTCTCTGATGAAGTGCACTGCTTAAATTTTGTGTCCCTCTCTCTTTTCCCGGCTGGCTGTTGAGAGCAGGGCAGCATGCAGTGGTGTTCACTTTCACCAAGGCCCACTGACACTGCACACCATTACCTTGCCATCATTAGAGGTTCCAGTTAGTAGTTATGGTTTGGAAACAAAACAAAATAAAACAAAACCCTAGTGGCCGTTTGGGAGGAGGAAGCAAATTCCTACTCACTGGACTCCTGTCTGCTGGCAAAATTTGCTGTCAGGCTTCCAGGTCCACTGTGGGAAAGAAGGAAAAAAAAAGAAAAGAAAAGAAAAGAAAGGAAAAGAAAGAGAGAGGAGAAGAAAGGCAGTGGAGGGGTCTTATATCTCAAATCGTTCTTGCATGGCTGGAGTCTGTCTCGCTATTTCAGTCCTTCAGATTTTTAGGATTTTCTCAGAATGGTGGCTCTGCTCTATGTGCACAGGCTGAAGTCCTGCCAGCATCCCTCTGGGCTGCTCCACCATTTCATAAAGTCTTATGCCTATGTGTTGTTTGATCTGTAAGTCTCTCATTTAGGTTGATTTTGGAATAAGGACATATATCCCTCGGAGAAATTTGTGTTACCTAGATTTTTGTCAGTTTTCATGGAGAAACTTCAATATGGCTCCTCCCCTCTTCAGCCATGTTGCCCCCCTGGGTAAATTCTTTTTTACTACCAAATTATTTTTATATCAAATTTAAGGAATAGCATTCTATGAAGGCCTTGATATGGATTTGGTTCTTTAATTTTACTTCTACTCCTATTTATATTTGCATATGGTGAGATTATTGCTTTTACACAAAATTAACTGTAAAATTAATTACAAACATCAAGATATGGAGCAAACATTGTATTTCTTCAATTAAAAGAGCCATTCCAGGAGACTATTCACATTCTCCTTGTCATCCCCTTGTTTTTTGTAAATCATCTCAGACATAGCACTTTTAGCTTGCCTAGATCTTTATGATTTTTACAGTTTGAAACAAATGCATTTAATAAAATGCACATTATCCAGGATACATGTTATGTTTAGCCATTCTGATAGAAAAAAATGAAAGTAGCTGAGATTAATTTACACAAGCGGGGAAGGAAAATTACCTTGAGGAATCCTAAATATGAGCTCAAACTACCTCAAAGTAAGAATTTAATTTAAAGTGAATTAAAGTTGGTATTATTCCCATATGCATTTTAAAATCAAATACAAATCTCTTCCTCATCCTCTTTTTCCCATTTTTCTTCTCCTTTTGCTCCTCTGTCCTCCTACTGCTGCTCTTGAAGATATGAAAATGAAAATTACAGACCCAAATAATAAAGTTGAATACCTATCATACATCCACTCACGAATCTAGAGACAAAGAAAATTGGATACAATATTAAACAAGAAAATGGATGAAAATTTTTCATAAGTGGAAAATACATTCCACAGATTTTAGAAGGCTGCAGAATCCATTCCAAAAGGTAAGGAGAAAGATATTGACACTAAAGATCAAAATATATGAAACATTAAATTAAAAATAAAACTTTACAAGCAACCAAGAAGAAAAATATGATTAATTTCAAGTCAATTAATATTATATTGACTTCTGAACTTAATATAGAAATAATATGGAGTAGAATTCAGTAGAATACTTACTTTTGATGCACTAAAAGCAAACGAATGCCAATCTCAGATTTAATATGAAGCCAAAATCCCTTTCAAATATTAGGACAAAATAACATTTTAAACAGAACGTATTACAACTAAAAGAAAACACAATAAAATGGTAAAGGATATACAAGAATGCATAAGGGAACTGATCCTAAACTGAGCATTTTAAATATATTAGGGAATATGTTACCCTGAAAGATACAGATGTTAGGATTAATCCAAGCTCATAGGCTTCTTGCTTTTCTATAAATATGGCTGCTATTCTGTAAGTCTTAAAAACAATGAAAGATAAAAAGTGATAGGTATGAGGAAAATCATAACTTGGTTTTCAGACAAATTGAATTCAGGTACGTCTGGTGACCTCTCTGTAAATGCTAAGTACATATTTCTATTCAGGAAACCAAAAGTCATTACAGATCCTTGTGCAAGAGATGAAAATATGTGATCAATGTGTGCATTAATGTTTATTGTAAATATTGGATGAGTGAGATAACCCCAGTAGAGAATGAAAAGCCTGCTGAGGGACTCCGAAGGTTAAGGAAGAATCTCACTGTGAGCTGAAAATCTGAATTCTGTTTTGTAAAATGACTTTC
Source organism: Hystrix cristata (assembly GCA_004026905.1). Classification (NCBI taxonomy): domain Eukaryota; kingdom Metazoa; phylum Chordata; class Mammalia; order Rodentia; family Hystricidae; genus Hystrix; species Hystrix cristata. The sequence continues at coordinate 8,557 of PVJO010008666.1, read as the reverse complement.
ATTTCTAAGAGAAAAAAATTTTCTTTGTAAATTCTTAATTTTCTGGATCCATCTAAACTTTAATTTGCATAAACAGCAGTAACAATTGCCAGCAGTATTTACTGAATTTTTTTTGTAGTAAAGGGAAGTATAAAACATAGTTTCTAAACATTCGGTGGTTGTAAGCATTTTTTCACGTATTTTTGGCCATATGTACTTGCATTTCACTTGCACATTTTTCCATTGGAACTTTCATATTAAGGGGTATAATTTTTTGAGTTCTTTATATATTCTCTGTACTACGCCCCCATCTGAGGAATAGCTGGCAAACATTTTTCTCATTCTGTAGGTTGTCTTATCGAATGGTTGTTTGTTACTTTTCTTGGCAAAAGCTCTTTTTTCTGCATTTTCCATTCTGTTCTTTTGATATTTATGTCTGATTTTGTGCCAGTTCTATGTTGTTCTTATCACTTATACTTTGTAATATAACTTCAAGTTCTCCTGCTTTGTTCTTGTTACCTGAGATTGTTCTTCCTATTCTGAGTCTCTTGTTCCAATTAATACAAAAAGAAATGCTCAGCATTGCTGGCCGATAGAGAAATGCAAAGGAAAACAACACTGAGATTCCATCTTACCTCAGAAAAAATGGCCATCATCAAGGAATCAAACAATAACAAATGCTGCTGAGGCTGCAGAGAAGAAGGGACCCTTCTACACTGTTAACGGGAATGTAAACTAGTACATGCAATATAGAAATCACTATGGAGATATTTCAAAAAGGTAAAACTAGAAGTTCCATCTGATCTGACTGTTCCCCTTTGAGAGAGTTAAGTACATCGTATTACAGTGACATGTGCATTCCCATGATTATCGTGGCACAAGTCATAATAACTAAATCTTGGAAGCAGCCTATATGTCTATAAACAGATAAGTAGATAAAGAAAATATGGTATTTACACGCAACAGAGTACTATTTTGCTATAAAGAAAGATGAACTTGAGTCTCTTTTGTAGGAAAATGTATGTTCCTTGAGACCGTAATGTTAAGTGAAATAAATCAGACACACATGCCGAAATAGTGCACGATTTTCCTTGTATGAGAAACCCAAAGTATAAATAAAGAGCAAAATAAAATATAGATAATAGGAAATAGGGAGGTAGATCTTTCTCAGATGAAAATGGGGTCAAAAGATAGAGGGAGGGTGAAAGGAGGGGAGGGAAAAAGTATGAAAAAAGGATTAAGATGTGTTATTTACAGTAACCAACTGCCCACCAGGAATGTATTTGTAGTACATACATGTACTAATAAAAATTAAAAAATAGTGATTCTAAAAGTAAGTGATATTAGTTTGATTATAATGACCAAACAGTTTTGCTAATTTTCTTTCTTTGAATAAATATTTATTTATGTTTACTATGTATCTACTTTGGACCCTCACAAAACTTCCAATGGAGAAACCAGGAATTAAATATGATACATTGTTATTTAAAAACTCACAAAGTAAAAGAAAATTTAGAAGGGGATTCTAAATCTGCATGTAATTAGCAGTCAACAAAGATAAATCAAAGCTTAAAAAAAAAAAGCGAAAATATCTGCCAGATACCTAAAGAAAAGCATTCCAAGTGGCCTTTGTTTGTTCAGGGAGACTGCAGTATAATAAGCAAAGTAGAGGGTTTCATTCCTTTTAGTGAAAGAAAATTCTCATAGAGAAAGAAATGAAGTAATAGGCGTTTGTAATAATGCAGAAAAGGACATCTATTACTTTTTAAAACACAGATCAAGTGAAGCTGGTGGCTAAAAAAGTGTCATAAGAGATTTTATAACTGTATTTTGATGGACAAATTAGAGATATGAAGATGGAAACAAACAGAACCCCTTTTCATTTGAAATAAGGGAAGATGATTTTTTAAAACAATCATACAAAAGTTCAATTCACACTAAAGTACTTTCCTATCCAAATGCAAATCCTAATTTCTTCCCTTTGATGTGATGTTAACCCGAACAGTACTCTCAATCCCATAAAGCTCCTTGAATTAAGCACAGATATGAATTACTAAATCATTATAAATCATTAGTCAAAATAATAACAAAAAATCATTAGTCAATGAACCTTAATTTTGATCGTATGGCTAACCACCTTAAAAATTGTTCTATACTTAATTGATTACTTCTCCAAGAAAATTTTCTGTGCCTACAATTCATGTTCTTTTCAAAAATTAAGGATTGGTACTCCTGGAATGTCCATACTACCCTTCCAGGTGGGGAAATGGAGTTCTTTGGCGTATAGAATGTTTTATAGCCTTGACCACCCAAGCTCAGTGGGTGTCAACAACAATACGGTCTAACTGAAAACGCTACTACTAGATATAAGATTTGTAAAGTCTGTGGAGTTTATAAACTTTACACTTTGGTTAGCAAAAATGGCATGTTCTTGCTATTATTTTCAAACTCACATTCTTCTGTATTTTAAAGTGTATGCCATCTGCTTCCTATTATGTTCACTTATCTACTTACACTTCTCTTTCATTGCTGTGTGTGCACAAGTTTCTTCCAGGCCCTCAATGTAATGTTTGTTTGTTTTTTTTCTTGTTGATTCATTTTTCATGTGCTCCTGATATTTGCATAAATCCTTCCTCTAGACTAGAATCAAGTTTCCATTTCTACCCCACCATCTTCTCCTCCAAATTTAAAAATGCTTTTTCAATCCCCCTCGTTTTTTCACTTAGTCTTTAACAATGAGTGGGTTTTGGGGCAGATGACCAGCTCAGTGTTTCTTCAGAGCTTAAGTGTGTATCTTCTTCTACAGACAGCTGACAATTTTTATGATCTACAGTTATGAATGAATTTACCCTGTATTTCCCACTCATGTATAAATTTCGGTTGTTCTTAATATTCTTCAAAGGACCAAATAAGATGGTATTCAGAAATCAGGAAACAGAAACATCAATCATAAACTTTTCTATTATTATCAATTTTGTATCTTTTCTGCTATTTAATTATTATCTTTTCTATTTTTTGAAAAGTATCTTATTTTTCTATCTATCCACCTCTGTAACTAGCAGATTTTTAAAATTTGATATCATCTTATATACATATATATTTTCTAGTCTGTGGGTAGGAAAAAGCTACATTCATTTAATATGACTTTTATCTGTGGTATTGCAAGTTAGTCACACTGAAAGTGTGTCACATTGAAGAATTTTAAAATAAAAATGTACCAATGCAGAAGCTAGTCTAATTGAAAATTTAGGCTCTGAAGCAAGATCGCAGTCTTGAGTATGTATAAATTGTCTAAGAGGATAAGTCCTTAGGTAGGTAGTTAAGAGCTCAATACAGTCCTCAGAAACAGACATCATACACAATAACATGTCCTCTTTATCTATCCCTGGATATTTCTACTCTTTCTCTTGAGCAGTAAATCATGTTAAGAAAAAAAAAACAATGTACGCACGGTAAGGCAAAGTCTGTGATGACAAGGCATTGTCAGCACATCTGCAGATGCCATTATTAGGGTAAGTGGTAATTGATGAGAAGAAACATTGACCCGGAGTTGAAAATATTTTCAAGAAGTTGTGCAAAACCCTAGGGAACTACATTCAGTATTCATAGGGATACTGTGGTATTTGTTTTTTTTTTTTTTTTAAGTAATGGAATTTGATAGATGCCAGAAGATTTTTTAGCAAAGTAGTAGAGCTGCTAAAGAATTTTATAATTAATATATTCTTAAAATTTATTCATGGCTCAATTTAAACTGACACTACTTCCAACTACCTAATGGTATTGAAGTGATGTGTGATCACCCAAACAGAACTTCAGTACTTTATCATATATTAAAGTACATCTTCCTAAGACACACAGACTTATTAAGCATATTGTGTCATACAAAGGTAAAAAGAACAACCTATTAAAGAGTACACAATGCGGGGCTGAGGATTTAGCTCAGTGATTAGAGTGCTTGCCTGGCAAGCACAAGGGGCTGAGTTCGATCCCCAGTACTGGAAAAAACAAACAAACAAACAAACAAAAGAGTACACAATGAAATAAAACCATAAGATAAATGAGCACATAGGTCCATTTGTGAGTTAATTTTTTTAAAATGCTTGGAATTAAATAGGTACACAGTAAAATTCATGTTCAAAAGTGTACATACATTATATGTGAGTATTTTCAGCAGCAATACAATGAGATCTATAATTACAAAATACTAATATGGTACACAGAGAATTCATGTTAAACTGATAGGTTTATAAAATAATTGATAAAGAAAATGAGAAATGTAATTTTACTTGGTCCAGCAGCAGCTAATATTGCCTACTTTCATATTTTTGAGTGTTCCTGATGGCATTGAGCTCATGTTCTGCACTGATCATAGATTTTCCATTTGACGGGAAAATATTTCAAGGTACATAGAATGTTGCCTAATTAAAAGAGAAAAAAAAAAAACTTCTTAAATGTTAGACCATATTTCTATTTTAATAGCAATTGTTTTAGGCCCAATCTTATCTCTTTGGATTAGAGTACACAATTGTATACATAGGCATCTACAGCCAATAGTGAGAGGAGGGAAGAATTCTTTGTGACTGAATTATCTTTTCTATCTCATTGTCTTATATTTTAGCAGTGAAAAACTAATTGTCTTTCATATATCCATTCATCTTTGCCTATGTATATATATGTATATAATGCACACACACACACACACACACACGTATATATGTAGTTATTTTTCCCTGATGATTGGTTGAATAGAAATTTATCTATTGCCCAGTGAGATAATGTAATAGCATTTTAAGGCTGTTAGTATTAAAATAAATAAATGTTTTATTTATTTTTTTGTTTTGTTTTGTTTTTGGTGCCAGAGATCGAACTCAGGGCCTTGCGTTTGTGAGGCAAGCACTATAACCACTGAGCTAAATCCCCACCCTCAAATGCATGTTTTAAGTAAGCTCTTATCCCTGTCATCTTGACCTGTCTCCTGTTTCATAACTGGTTTCATAATGCCCTAATGATTTGATTGTGTACTTGAAATAACCTCCAATTTTTTATAATAGTTGTAAATTGTTTACTTCCTTCTCTTTTGTGTTGTGAATGCATTTCGATAACTACCTAACAGCATGGGTGACATTCTATTTAAGCATCAGGATAAATGCATTTTATACAAGAAAAAATAAATTATATAAAACATATAAAAACATCATATGGAGAAAACACAGCCTATCATAAGCGTTGGAGTGATCATTATTCTCTTATATATTTAGGGTTTAGATTTGCAAAGTGCAAATTACAACAGGAAAACTGAAAAATAAAAGCACATATCCAGAAATCTAGCACAGTGTTAGGCACACAGTAGATAATGAACACATACTTATTAATGGTGATAATTTCTAAATACAGATTTCTTAACGTGGTCTTAATATCGAAAGATGTTTTCTGTATTACCCACAGAGTTGTTTTATTTTCAATAGTCCCTAGATACAAAAATAATAATAATTCTTTAGTGCTGAAATATATTTTGTGAAGGCCTTCCCAAACAGAAGCAAATCTTTATCGATTCTGTGATTTAAGCATAAGCCAATGTATGCAATACAATTTCCCATTGGCTTTGTCGAATTGTACAGTATTTTACATCTACCACATTGTTACTACACATTACTTTTCCTAGAGAAATATATCGACTTATAGACTTTCAATTACTTCTCATTATCTATAAAATACCTAAACATGACGTTTTATTCCTTTTAAGAAAAACTACCTAAAGTATAACTCAGAATCGCCTCGTAACTTTCTCAACTTCTCTGTGACCAGTTTCTCTGTCTCTGTAGCTGCCTCCATATATTCTAGAACTCAATATTATAAATCTTGGATCAATTTTTATACTGCTTCTTTCAACCAAACAGAAAGTTCCATTAATATCAACAAAAGTTCTGCTCATAGGATCAAATGTCTTTTAAAGGAGAATATCTTTCAGTGTATTTGAAAGTTCCATATAATGACATGTCAATACTCTTTTTAAAAAATGTATTTAATGTTTCTAAAAAAGTCAGCAAAGGGGCATAGTTATTGTTAATCTTTCCTAAATCAATTCCTGAATATTAAGGGGAAAAGCAAAAGATTTCCGTATCATTTTAATGAGTTTTCAAATTGTTACAGAAATTATAGAGATGAAAATATTAATGAAAATGTAGTGACCGGAATATAAAAAGTGGTTACCCAAGGACAATAGCAGTCTCTTTGGTGTAAGAAACAACATCAAGGAAAGAATTGCAAAAGTAATAAAATGTCCTGTGAGCCACATGTCAGTGTCTTAGACAGGGTCTGAGAACGCGAGCTACGTTTTGCCTCCCACTTGCCTTTTTCTGTTAATCCCTGAGAGGTTTTGACCGAAAGGCTTGAGGGAAAGCATGAACAAAAGGTGTAATCAAGAACAGAAAAGGGATCGTGCGCTGCCATCGATGCTGGTAAAGCTGTGACTGTGCGTGGACACAGGAGACCTGCACTTGCCACCGGAGGGGTAAACAGGCCCGCTGTGCAGAGCCGGGAGCGGGGCGCCCCAGCAGCCTTCGGAAGCTGTGTGCAGAGAGCTGGGGCAGCGTTTGCTGTGTCCGAATACGCAAGCAGGTTACTTCTTATTTTTTTTAAATAAAAAAAAAACTCATGACCTCTGTAAGGGTGGCCTGTTTGTCAGTATCGGTACCGGGGGAGCACATGACACGCTTCACAAGCGTATCTCTGTGCACAGAGAAGGTCCACAGTTCAACATTTCTAGTTTTCAAGCGTCAGAAAGGAAGAATTTAACTCAGTGTTGAATGGGACTGTGCATGTTTTAGAGTCCTATAAACAGCATGGGTGAAAAATGTAATGGTTTTTTTTTGGTAATGCTGGGTACTAAACTCAAGGCTTCAGCATTGATCTACATTCCCACCCCCCCTCATTTTTTTTCCCCCAGAAAGGGTCTCCTTAGTGTCTAATTTGCCTAGGTTGGACAAACTTGTGATCCTGTGTCTCAGTCTCCTGCAGCGCTGGGATTACAGACATGTACCACCTAGCCCAGTTTAAACACAATTTAAGGCATAGAACCACAAAATTCCAAGCTACTTGCCATTTTTTAAAGTAAAAAAAAAAGTAAAAATTTTATACAAAATTTTAAATGAATATTCTAGTACAACATTTCTACCTGTAGTAGTACAGTGATGTACTTATAATGATATTTTGTATAACAATATTTATATGGTTGTACAGTTTCTAGTATTCAAAACCTAAAATCCAGCAAGTAGAAAGAGGAAAGTGAATAGCTGTGCAAATATTTAGAATAATTCATAAATTTCTATAAACTGCTTTTGAAAAAGATTGCTTAGTCTGTCATAGGATGGTAGAGCATTAATATCAAGTTCATGTGTTAACAGTAATTCGAGTATTAATAACTTCTCTGACAGTTTTTTCTAGTGATCTTGATTGAAAGAAATTTTATTTACTCCTATACTTAAAAATGTAAAATAAACTGCAAGTAACCATTTGTCATCCTTCAAGAAGAATACTATATGTACCATAACTGAAAAACAAAACAAAAATTTTAAAAAGTAACAGAAAGTTTATGGTTAAAAAGAAAGGTAAAACCTTTTGCAAAGGTACAATGAGGATAAAAGATTTTGAGCAGTGAACACACATTTGGCTAACTACCAAACTACCACAACATCTATAACTAAATATTTATTTATTTATTTATTTATTTATTTATTTATTTATTTATTTGGTGCTGGGATGGAACTCAGGGCCTTGAGCTTGTGGCTGTACCACTTGAGTTAAATTCCCAACTTCTAAATAGTATCTTTGAGTTCTATTTTACACTAAATATTTCGGAGTAAATGAAACAATTAGCACAACATATAAAGTCAACTGGAAGCAGGGTTCAGATAAGATTCCCACATTCATAGTTGGAATCAATTATTACAACAAAGTGTCTCGTCCTAGTTGTCATCGACCTCTGTTTTAACCTTTATCAAGATTATGACCGGAAGTGGTTCTGAGTGAGTCAGTGATTGCGAACGGAAGTGGTTCTGGAGGAGTCAGTGAACAGCGGGAGAATGAGAAGGCCCACAGCACTCTACAGTGGATGTTACCAGCAGTGTACATGCGTATACACAACAACGTGCTCTTTCTTCAGTAATACATTAATCACATGAACATCAACCACATTGCACAGTTGTATATTATTTTTTATTTATAGCCTTATTCTATAAGCTTTTTTGCTATTTTAAATTTATGTTTTCTTACTCTTTCAATTCTTTTCTTAAAAATTAAGACATTAGTTGGAACTAGTGGCACACTCCTGGAATCCTACCACTCTGGGAAGCTGAGACAAAAGGACCGACAGTTTGCGCCCAGCCCCAGCAACTCAGTGTATTAACAAGGACCCGTCTCAAAATTTAAAAAAATAATAATAATAATTAGAACCGGCTGGGGTATAACTCTGTCCTATGACAAGGTCTTCAGGGTAATAACATGCATGGAGCCATCATCTCTTATGATAACAGCACCTTTCAAAACAACTCCTGAGGGGGTACCTAAGGCTTTTTTTTTT